>CM050941.1:68340472-68645584 GCA_027789145.1 Solanum arcanum | reverse complement strand
TTTAGGCCTAGGTGAGGTCTTGGTTGATTTTGAAAGGTCCCGAGTTTGTTTAAGCCTTTTTAGGCATAAGTTAATTTCTTGTTATTTTCACGGATGTCGGGTCAAGCAGACCTCAAATTCTCTTTTTGACGGTTCCTTTGAGTTTGAAATACTGAGTATAATTGATTTGGATATGTGGTTTGTGCGTGCGGTGTTTAAAACGAATCGTGAGAGTCCTTTCGATATTTTGAGAGTTGGTTGATATTCTGATGACTAATTTTTGGTGCATCTCGACTTTTGTAAGAGTTGGATCACTTTTGCGAGGTTTGCTTCAACGAGGCTTGGTTCTCCATTGCGAAGGGTCTACCCCCGTTGACCTTCGCATTTGTGAAGCAGCCACTGCTTAAGCGAGCTGAAACCCACTTCACTATTTTTGAACTTGGGGAACTTTCGGAGGCGAATTTTGAAGGGATTTCAGTGCTAGATCAGTGTGGTAAGTTTTCTTGATCCTAAACTTTTATTTTCCTTTGATTATTTATTTGAGATTTTGATTGGTACATGATGAGGTTTTTCATGAACCCAAATTCTTAGGTAAATGGAGATTTTGAACTGTTTTAAGACTTTTTTCGAGATGATTTTTCCTAATGAGTTCCTATAACCTTGAGTAATGTCTTCAAGTATTATATTTTGAGTTCAAACATTACTTTTAGAATTGAGTTTTGTGTTGATTGACCACTTTCAAGAAGATTGCTAGGGATATTGTTGTTTCCAAAAAAATATTGTAAATACTTGATAATTATAAATTATGTGGCTTCAAAAGTGATTCGTAGAGGAAGACTCAACAATTGAAGCAATTGTTGATTGATTTAAAACAAGTGACTTTCTAAACTTGTATTCTAGTTGGCTTCTTATGCTTCTTTCGTTGATTGCGTGTTGGGAATAATGAGAATGAATTGAAGGGTTTTAATTGTCCACTTGTTAAATCTATTTGAATAAAAAGGGGTTGAAATGAAAATGACTATATAATAAACACGATAATGCCTTATTGTGACCGTTGATGGTTGATTGATGAAATACTTGAAAGCATGAATTGTGGACTTAAATTATGGATTTAAATGGTATGATTTGTTTTCTCTTCCATGTGGTGTGACATTGCTTGTATGCATTGATTTTGAACGTTGTGATGAGACATGCTATGAGTTATCATTCCAAGGTTTTTGTTAGTGAGTTTATTATGCCCAGGCCTTTAGCGGCGACTGTTTTTATACTGAGATCTTTGCCGACGAGTGTTATTATGATGAGGTATTTGCAGGCGAGTGTTGTTATGCGGAGGTCTATTGTGGCAAGTGTTATAAAGCCAATGAGAAATGGTTCCAACAAGAGATTGATCATTGTGACTTGATACACTTGATGCTTATACATGAATTCCTTATAGATTGTGATTCATGTACTTGTTATATGTGATTGAACTACTTGTCATTAAGCTTGACTTATTTGATTTGTTTGATTGTTGAATCGTGAGTATTGAACTATGAATATTGGGCCTATGAGCTGTGTATTGTAGAATTGCTAGGTTGGGATGATTTCTGTGTAGGTTTTTAGTTTGAGGAGGCTCAGTTGGAGTGTAAGGGGTTTTGATTTCTAGCTAGTTTCTTTGATTAGTAGGTTGCTTTCTAGGTACCATGTTGCTTTTACTCACCCCTTGTTTCTACACTTGTACAGATTTTGAGCCCGAACCTATACGATCTCTTTCTCCTTCTCTTGATCTTGAGGCTAGTCGAGGACTTGAAAAGGTAGCTGATTATAATTTGACGGACCCTATTTTTCTTTTTTTCTTGCACTTTCTTTTGTATAATAAATAGAGATTAAAACTTATATCTATTTCTTAATCCCACACTTATGTATTTAGTGGGTTGTACACGTGACAACCAGATTTTAGGGGTTTAAATAAAGGAATATGTTTTTTGCTTTACCTATTCTTGATTTTACTATTTTCCACTTCTATTTCATTTTCATTGGGTTGAGGTTAACTTGTTTTGATGGGAAAATGTAGGTGTCATCACATCAATTTTTGGGTCGTAACAAAATGATATCAGAGCCCTATGTTCATAGGTCTCATGTGCATACAACACAAGTCTGATTAGAGTCTGAAAATCAGTATAAAGACGTCTGTACTTATCTTCAAGAGGCTACAAATTTTTTTAGGGAACTTCCTTTTATTCATCATTTCTTATTTCATGGTTACCTTCGCTAGTGCTGAGTTATTACGTGATGTTTTTGAAAATGCCGAGGACTAAAACTTCAATTTTAGAGGTATAGGGGAGGCAGTCGCCGAGGCTATTGTGGATACCTAGTTAAGGGTAAAGGTAGGGCCCGAACGAGTGGCCATGCTCATGGAGTGGCACCGCCTTGAGGTCGTGTCTATGAGGTGGCACCAGCCAGAAATAGAGCTGAAGATTAGGTTCCTCCCCAGTTTTGAACTCTATTATTTCAAGAGACTTTTTTGAAGATGCTTGGTGTGTTTGAAAACCTTTTTCTAGGGGCGTAAACGCAGGTCAGTGGTAGTGTTCGTACTAAAAAATTTGAGTCATTACCTTTATGAGGTGTTCATAGATCATCATAATCTCTAGTATATGTTCGATAAGAGAAATATCAATTTTAGGTAGTGACTATGATTGGTTAGGGACTATGACTTGACTATCCTTTATTATCTAGGCAAGGTGAAGGTGATAGTAGATTCCTTAAGTTGAAACGCGGTAATATGAATAGTCTAGCCTTATTGTAGGTGTGACAGTGTCCTATGGCTATGAATGTACAGTCATTAGCCAATAGTTTGTGAGGCTTGATATTTTGAAGTCTATTAGGATTTTGGCTTACTTAGAGGCTCGTTGAAGTAAATTCAGTCACAACAATTAGATGATGGTGATTTATGTAAAATTCAAGATAAGGTGTTACAATGAGAACTTAGGGGGGAATACTATTGATGGTGAGGAAGGTTTGAGGATAAAAGCTTAAAGGTTGTATTTGCGTTCTTCCGATAGGTAGTTTGACTAGACTAATCATAAAGGAGGCCCATACTTTCATTTATTCTCTTCATCTATGGCCTACTAACATGTATTATGACTTAAATAAATATTATTGGTGGTATCATATGAAAAGACACATGGTAAATTTGATATTTCTACATTTGAATTGTTAGTAAGATAAGTATCACCACCAAAAGTCTAGAGGTGTGACTCAAAGGAAGTCCATACCAGAGTGAAAGTAGGATTATATCGCTAAGAAATTTTTGGTAGGGTTGACACAAACTCGAATAAGTTAGATGTTATATGAGTCATTATGAATTGATTGACAAAATCTACACATTTTATACAATTCATATTACTTATAATTAAGAGAAGTCAAACAAATTCTACATTTGGGAGACATTTCACATATATGAAACAATTATTTCTATCATCTCATTGAGGCACATAATTTACATCTCATTCTTGAGATCTATGTAGAAGGAATTGAATACTCGGGTTGATTTTAGTACAATCTTTCAGCTCAGATTGATGATCAGTTTGAATGGACTATTCAGGTCCTTGAGCACATATTTAGGCATGTGTGATCAACTTGGTGGTCATTGGAAATAATATTTCTATTAGTAGAGTTTGTATACAACAATAATTACTATTCAACATTGAGATTACACCATTTGAGGTGGTGTATGATAAGAAGAGTCGATATTTGATTGGTTTATTTGTTGTATTGAGGTCCGGACTTTGGAAAAATGTTTATTGAGAGATTTCTTGCACAAGGTCAAGTTGATATAGGATAGGTTTCTCATGAGTCAGAGTAGGAAAATGAGATATGTAGATTAAAAGATTTGGGATTTAGAGTTTATGACTTGAGAGTGATTTTATTGAAGGTTTCACCAAAAGTGTGATGAGATTCGGAAAAAAGAAAAAAAGTTGAGACCTAATATAATTATCCTTTTGAGGTTGTTTCGCATGTTGATGATATGTCTTACTAGTTGACTTTACCACATGATTTGTTATGTTTTCATCCTGTATATATATATTTAGATGTTGAAGAAGTACCATTAGATGATTATCATGTGATCGAATACTATTCAATTCTACTTGATTAGAATTTGACCTTTAAGGAGTGGTCGGTAACTATTACGGTTAGGTGAATTCAAAAGTTGAGATTGAAAAAGATTTTTTCAGAATAGATTCAATAGAAACATCATTCAATTGAGGAGACTATTTGAGAATACGAGTCAAACATGCAGACTAGATATCCCCAATTTTTTAAGTGATCAATTAATTTTTATTCTTTTACCGTTCAAAGATGAACATTTGTTTTAGTGATAAATTATGTAACGAATGGTTAGGTCGTTTTGAGCACTAGAACACTTTCTTTTATAAAATAATTTTTCCGTAAAATTGTAAATGAAAAATTTAACTATGTTTATTTAAATAACAAATAATTTAAATAATTAATTTAATTGGTAAATAATGGGCCAAGTTTGAAATTAATTTAAGGGAAATTTTTCAAATTGTCAATATTTTAACATTTCAGAGGGCTCATTAGCAACACTTTCAATATTTAGTAAAAATGTCAAAATTTTAATTTGTTATGTATCTTATTTATGTTTTTATTGTTTGTTTATTTAAAGAATAGAATTATTTAATAACAAAAGGGAGAAAATCAAGGGAGAGAATATTTTAAAAAAAGGTAAACATCACTTAATTTTCTCATCAGCTACATTTTCAAATAAAACTTAAAGTTGTTCTTTTTTTTCTCTCCATAATCTTAATTTTTTTTTATTAGTTTGTATTCATTCCAATAGGTATGCCAAATGAATCTACAATTATTTAAGAAAGACATTTGTATTCATATATTTTTTTCATGTGTATTTATTTGTTTCTTCAAAAATTTTGTATTTCGTATTCATTTCAATGTGTATTTTATTCGTATTTTTATTTATTCTATAGTTTTTATTTAGAATATTATATAATAATATATAAAATACAAAAAACTAGTATGATGAAAAAGTGAGATAATAATTTTTAGAGAAGGAACATATCAATTAAAATTCTCATCATTAACAATTTAAAAAAAAAACTCCTTTTTCATTTTATGTGCTCACTTTACCATTCAAATTAATTTTTTTTCTTTCAAACTACAAATTGACTATGAAAGAAATAAGAATACGAGATTCTGGAAAACATATAGCATACATAGTAAAATAATATAATCATTATACAATATTCTAGAAAAAATACAAATTAACTGTTGAAAACAGGATACATATATGTTTAAGAAATACAAATTCATATAAGATAGCATACATAGTGATAATGATATAATCAGAATACAATATTCTAAAAAAATATAAATTGACTGTTAAAAAATAGAATACATCTATGCTTAAGAAATACAAATTCATATGAGATACGTATTTGAATGACTACAAATAAAAAAGAAATACAATGTTCTTAATAAGAGTACAAATGATGAGTAAAAGAAAAATAATTGTCAAACAAAAATTAATATGAATATTATTCTGATATGAATACAATTTCGCAACCTTCTTCTTTGACTCCCTCTTTCTTCTTCGTCTGATCTATTCCTTTTTTCCAATTCTTTTCACCAAATTCAAATATGAATCTGTGCTTATTTGTGAATTAATAACCCTATAAACAAAATTCAAAATTATTAAATATGAATATACAAATAATAAAATCAAACAATATATTATGTATGAATGCTTATGTGGCTTACTACAAATTACAATCTACTAAATCTAAAATATGAAAATAAAATCATAAAAATAGTGTTTCAAATACTGAAATTCCGAAATGCATAAATATTTGATGAGTATGTTAACAAACTCATATAAAAATAGAAAATATGACGAAAAAATTGTAATACATACAATTCAAAATTCAACATAATTTTTTAATTCGAAAACAAAATCTTATGAAATCTCGCAAAATAAAAGATGATGACAAAAATACCTTTATGTATTGAGAGATTTCTTGAATTAATCGATAGATCTGAACAAATTGATATGAACTTGAATAATTAGTTCTTCTTCAACAATGAAAGACAATAATGGTGAAAATGGTAAAAGAGATTTTTTTTTTGAAAATCTTAAAGATGGAAATAAATTTAATGGTATTAAAGTCTAGAATAAGTCTAAATGGATAGTGAATATATTTAATGTTGGACTGTTTTGAGAAATAAAAGGAAAGACAAATAGTAGTATTTACAAATTATTTTTAAAATATAGACATTTTGACTAAATATTTTAAAATGTAAATGTTTTTACTAATTAAGTTAGGAATTGTAACTACTTTACTAATATTTCATTAATTTAATACCCTATGTCACTTGACCCATATATATTAAAATAAGTTGGTGAGATTTAGCACTTTTGATTCATTATTATTATTATTTTCAAAAAAGAGAGAAAAAAGAAACCTGGGAGAGCTCTGTATTGTTCATGTTGACGAGGAACAAAAAACAACATTACCGTAAAGCTCCAAAATCTTTGTCTACAACATTTATGTCTGCATACCAAACAAATCACTATTGTATCATATGGTGGAGTAAAGAATTGAATTACTAGCAAATCAAAAATATTCAATATACATGGTGCAATTTAATTTAGTTTTTGAAAATCTAAGATCACAAAATCTATCAAGAGAGTAAGTACGATGGAGTAATGATGGAAACACAATTGTAAATCATTGGAAGAAATTACATGTTATAAATGGATTTTAAATTTAAGGGTAAGGATTAATTTGTGTTTGGTTTAATGGTTGATGTTGTTGATCTGTAACCAATTGAGTTCAATTTTAATTATTATTATTATTTTATTATAATATTATAAATTAAATTTTAATATAGTGAGATATGTAAGTAAATATTAGGTGTATTGTATTGTATTTTATGAATATCATTAGATTTTTAATATTTGGAGGAATTAAGATTTGATCCTAAGCTTTAAATTCGGATATTATAGGAGTTGACATCAAGATCTAGAAATTTGATTATAGATTTGAGTGAATTATGGGTCTAGGCTAGCAGTATAGCAATATTGGTGTCTACGAGCTCATTTACTTACGAACAATGCATACTTGATAGATTGAGAATATTCTAAAACTTTGCGAAAGGGAAAAGATGAAATTTTGAGGATTTGTGACATGTGTTTGACATTCTAGGCATGTTAAGACTTTCTACACTTCAGTGAGAGAAGTTCTCTGATTAAAGACTAAATAAGGAATATACAATGGGTAAGGGTGAAATCTAGGGGTCTCGTACCATTGGTGTGACAAACATTGTTACGACTACCAGTATAATAAAAGGGAAAATTTATTACATTGAAATAACAAAGTGAAATTTAAAAATGCCAAAGCATATGAGCATTAGCTGATATACTATTAACTTTGTTTCTTTTGTGTGGTTATGTTTCTTTATTGAATCTTTATAGTTGTGATGGTTGTGCTGATCATATGTTATACCAATATTAATTAATTGAGATACATCACCATCATCATCATCATCTTTTTTAATATTACATTGTGCATATGTATTCACATCAGATTAGGTGTGAGTAAAGAGATGACATGTGGATACCGTTTGTGTTAAGATTGATTTATAATTATAAGTTAGGCACGTGGAAATCGTCTGTGTTGAGGATAATTTTATTTTATGATAATGCATTAAGATTAGCCGTACAAACACATGGAGATTTTCTGTGTCGGTATATGAACCTTGCGAGTCCCCCATATGTCACGAACGTTTTCTAGAAGTATCATGTATACGGTTGAGAGAGTACTTAACATTTGAGACATATCATTTCATAGTGTTGCATTACATTGCATCTCATTACATCCTACATTATAGTTTGATCATATGTTTCATTTGTGCTTGAATATTACGTGATATTTGATTATTTATTTGATGAAATTTGATCGATATTATGTGCTTATGTCACTACTTCTTCATTGTCGGTCTATGAGACATACTGGTACACCTAATTTCTTACTCATACTACACTTGTTATACTCTTTTGTAGGGCAGATTGCATTTTGAATGCGAGCGTGTCTCGTGGAACCTTTCGAGTTTAAGTTGTAGTTATCTTGGAGTTGCAGTGAGATGTTTGATTGATCCATGATCCACATCTCCCTCTATATATTTATTTATTATGTTGTTATAGTATTCAAGGTGAATGGTTCTTATGTCTAAATATATCATTTTAATTTTAGACTTGCATTGTGTTTTAGAAGTTCTTGTACTTATAACATCAAATCTTTGGTGGTTAGCTTCATATTTTATATTTGTGAAAGACTTAGTGATAAGATATTTTGCTTGTCACTTTTTTTTTTATAATTTATTTATTAAGTTGAATCGATAAATTTATCGGGTTAGCTTAACTATTGATTGGGAACATATGTATCGACACAACTTGTGATTTGGATTGTGATATTGGTCAGTTAAAGTATCGTGAAAAGTGAAGGACTGATGTATAATGAAATTATTTTTCGCATGCAATCACATTCACTATGAGATTATGTCACTGATGATCCATATATGTGGGGCAAACCTTGTGTAACATCTCGTAATTTGAAATAACTAATAATAAGCTAAGAAATCAAAAATAATTATTTTTGAAAATAAGTGGGGAAATCTGGAAAATTTCCTAAGTGTAAAAGTGAGTTGTTGGTCATTTTCAAATGACCATAACTCTCATATCAGAAGGAGTTAGTGTGATTTCTTTATATGGTTGGAAAGACCTTGAGAAGATCTTTCAAACGACGCTGAGTTTTTGCATTTTCGATGTTGTATGAGGGAGATATGCCTTTCAAAAGTTGGAATGTTGAAATGAGAAAAGTCCAATCCGGATTTTAGTAAGGATAAAATAGTCTTTTCGCCCTAGTATTTCCTAATTTGTTTAAAGGGTTTATTAGGGGTAAAACCGAGTCCTAATTCAGTTTTAGGAAAGTTGAGAAAGCTTAGGTCATGGGGCAAACGAGAAGAAAAGAGAATAACCAAGATTTCTTCAAGAATGCTAAGGTTTCACTAGTGGAATTCGTTGGAGGGGGGAAGGAGGTGATCCCTATCGAGGTATGTTAGATCTTTCTGTGTTAGGTTCGTTCACCCACACACCAACAAGTTTAATTCAACAAGTTTTCTGTTCATTGAATGATAATCTTGAAGTTCTTGATGAAAAATTGTTGAATGCTTGTTGGTAGAGTTGTAGTGTACTTTTAGTGGTTTTGATTCGTGTTTTTGGGCTGTTTTATGAGTCTAAACTATAGGGTAATAAGTATATTAGGAATTCTAAGTGTTTGGGGAAAGATCCATGGATGTTTGGGAGGTTTATAGTTGAAAATCAGAGAAGAAAAGTCGAAAAACCCGTCAGATAAGCCTTGGGGCGCCGCGCCTACCACAGTCCCTCAAAATAGATTCTGTCCGTCAGGCTCTGGTGCCTCGCGCCTCTCAAAGCGCCAGGGTCACCTAGAGTTCCCATTTCTCCCCAATATTTTTGTTCTAGTTCTTAAGTGAGTACCTATCTTTCCTAGTTGATTCCAACACTCTAAAGAACATATAAACATCATGAAATCATCCATAAACATGAGATCATGATCATTGAATCCATAATCCAATTCAAGGAAAGTTAAGATCAAAGTCAAAGAAGCTAAGAATCAAGACTAAAAGTCAATAAGCAAGTCAAAGTGAGTTCTTAAAGTTTTCAGGAGTCTTCAACAAACCTTTTTAAATTTGTTTAAAGACTCAAGTTACAAGTTAAGCGAGAGTAAAGAGTTGAGTTCATTCTCAAAAGTTATAAGGGGACTAAGTAATCCCTAAGAGTTACAAACGTTTTCACATTCAACAAGTAAAGAGCCTTCGGGCTAGTTTTAAGACAGAAGTAATAGTTTTATGAAATGAAACAAGCAGGGAAACTATGATTTCCAAGAGAGATTTTTAAAGCAAAGTTTTTGAGCACTAATCTCAAATCAGAGAATCAATATGTTTTTAGAACATAAGAACCAATATAAATATTGGATGTAGTATTGAGCACCGATGTGGGGATGCGAGTTCATAGTAACTCAAGTCTTTATTTAAACCATATAGCCATCATGAGTATAAAATGATCATACTTTTTAGATGAACCCTTTTCATAGTATACTAGTGGATCCATTAGGCAGTTCAAGTCCTCTACTCTGGAAATGTTAGGATGGCTAGGCAGCGTGGACCAAGTAACGCTGTATCATTACTATAGCTCTTAAGTGATGGTTGTCGGTTAGAGAATCTCCCACAGAAGTATTGTATTTTATATACATCAATTATTTGTATTTTCACATACATCTCAGATATTATTATTTGTATACTTGTATACATAGTTTACAACATGTTTCAGTCAGTTTTTCTCTATATTGCATTTACTTTTAAACTGCATACATTGAGTAAGAGTTAGTAAATCATGAGTTTTGAGCACAACCAAGGTAAGTGTTCTTTCTTACTCCTTTTCAAGCTCAAGTTTCGTTTAGCATTCCAACTCGCATACTCGTAGATTCAATGTACTGATGCCAGTTGGCCTGCATTGCATTGAGATGCAGTCGGAGGTAACGAGGATCGACATCCAGCGCACCGTTGATCCAGTCGAGCATCCAAGAGTCTGTTGGTGAGCCTCCTTGCATTCTCGAGGATCCATTTTATTGTTTTCTAGTTTAGTTCATTAGGTTGTTGTGGGGTCTGTACCAATATCCATCTTTAGTTATTAGAGACTTCATGGACAGATAGTCAATTAGATTGTTGAATTTGATGTCTCTTTTATCTTACATTTCAGATGTTATTAACTTTGAGACTCAAGTGTCATTTGGCTGGATTATTACATATTGATCATGTTTCCTTGCAAATGTTCTATACTGTTTATATTAAGTTAAGTTAAGTATATCACTGAGTTAAGTAAGTGATGACAATGGTTCGCTCAAGGTCGACAATGGTCATCGAGTGTCAGTCCTGCCCAAGGTGTAGGCTCGGAGCGTAACACCTTGATGGATAGGATATCGATAAGATAATTTCTTAGTAGGAAGAACTTTGGAGATGTTGAGACAACAAGGTGAAAATTTTTATCGATCATGGGGTAGGATATCACACTAGACCTTAGTATGAAGATTAATTGGAATATTTTACTACGATAGCTAAAAGATTTATCCTTATCATGCTTATATTTCAGATTTTTTTAAATCTCAAATAGCGATATTATTTAATCCTTATACTCCAACTATTAAGTGCAATGTCATATACTGGCAACAATCTACTGATACTTGATTCAAGTGTAACTCAAAGGGGTCTGCAGAAGGTGATCCTAGACCTAGTTACGAGATTTCTTAATTGCGAATCATGAGAATAATTTTGTTTATGTATGTTTGAAGATCAAAGGATGAACCTGTTTTATTGGTTGAAGCCACAAGTCTCAAGATAGGATAGGAATACTTTAAATGATTGGATGTTTTTATTCATAATTCTATTGAATGTAATGTATGGTATTTGAGTGGTTCATTAGGTTATAACCTTAAAAATACATCAAATTACTAAGTTGAAGAATGTAATTTTCAATTCAGTGATGGTGGAAAGTAAAAAATAATTTAGACAATTATTTAACTAATCAAATTTTCTACTTTACATATTTGAATAAAATTATCTATAACTCATGACAGGAACTACCAATCGAGGCAATTATCATATTAGGAATGAATAAATCGCAAGTTCCAAATTTATGTATAAGAAAATACCAAAATAAGAAATTTAGATTGATACATCACAATAATTAATTTAATCCAAGTGATGGCATAATTTTCACAGGAAAGATAGATATTGACTATTAGATGTAAAGTTCATCTACAACAAAAGATTTGCGATGGTATTCATTTTTTATAGTGATGATAAGCTTGTAACTCAACCTGTAGAGAAGAAAATAGCAAGAGAGGTGAAGAATCATATAGTATAAAGCTGTAATAAGGGGGTATTAATGGAATTTCATCTTCGTTTGAGTGTGGGGATATCAAAAAACAATAAGGAGGCTTACTAGACTACATGTGTTGAGTTTAAGATTTCATCATTGATTCATGATATTTGTGACAAATCTAAATTTCCTTTGTAAGATCGATCCAAGCTGAACTTTTTCTTACTGATTTGTCTCTTTTTTGTAATTGTTACATCCTCTATGTGATCCCATAAACAAATTTTTGATCATTCACCAAAGATTGAAGATAAAGCGGCAAAGTTCGCGACGTCATCCATCCAGAAGTTCCCTAATATGTCAACATCTACTTTTTATCTTTCTCTAAATTTTGACTTTGTTACTAATTAGCTATGTTGTTTAATTTCTTTGTGAATCAAGTATTAGGCTTGGTTTTTATTGGACCTTTTTATTTTAAGTAAATGAGTGTTTTATTGATATTTAATTTGAAAAAAAAAAGAATTTGAAAGAGAAAAGAATATTATAATATGTACTAGTAATAAAACAAATTGCCTATAAAGAGCTGAAAACGTTCACATTGAATGACATCTTTTAAGTATAAAGATAAACTCTTATGTTTTGAACTTGTCTTTTAAAATCTCTTGATATTCAATTATCCTGTATGATGTATGATAAGTGACTTGTATTGGATCTTCTCGGAGTCTTATACGTCATGTTGTGCCTAGGGTATACTTTGGGTCGTGACAAACTTGGTATTCACATCACAATATTTAGAAAGGTCCTAGAAAGTCTTATACGCCATGTCGAGTAAAATTTTGTTAATGAGTGTGAAGCGCACGAGATTTGAGAATGGGAGGTTATAAGATATTTAGGGAACTCCACTTCTTTCACTACCCTAAAAGTCGTGTGATAGAAGTTAACTCTATAATGTCTCTCTCCTAATACTCAACCAATGTCTACATGTTATGGACACTCGATGGGCATATGTTGAAGGGAATACAAGAGAAAATGTAACGAAAAGATCCTCCTCAAGCTCGTCAAGTATTGGTCGACCTTTTGGCCGAGCAAGTGACTATTATAGATTTCAGGACTACTTTTCAAGTGTTTTATCAAGCCATGACGGTTCCAGACAAGAGGAAGGTTTTTTCCCAGTGAACCCAAATTTTGGTATAGTGGCATCTAAAGTGAGAGATTTCACTAGAATGAATCCTCTGAACTTTTATATTTCCAAGGTTGAGGAAGTTCCAGAAGAATTCATTGATGAAGTGGATAAGGTGTTGATGATCATGGGAATGACGTCGGTAAAAAAGGCTGAATTGGTCACTTATCAACTTAAGAGTGTTCCTCAAATATAGTTCAACCAATGAAAAGAAGACGGCGGAAGATAAGGGTCCTCTTGATTGGGAAAAGTGTAAAGTTATTTTTTTGATAGATTCTTTCCCCTTGAGATGAGGGGAGGCAAAGGTGCTTGAGTTCATCAACCTTCGTCAAGAAAATATGTGAGTGAAGGAATATGATTTTAATTCACCCTATTGTCTCGATATGTTGCTACTGTAGTTGTTGATCCTAGGTAAGAATGAGTAAGTTGTTTCGGGTGTGTCCGAAATGGTTGTTATGGAATGTCGCACAATCATTCTTATTAGTGATATAAACATTTGTTATCTTATGGTTCATTCTCAACAAATATAAGAGGAGAAACTTAAGGAAAGCTCTAGGAGGCAAAGAGGGCTAAGACCGGTAATGATGACTTCTCATATTCAAAGTTCGATGGACATAATTGTTTTAAGTTTCAATAGAGGTTTTCTGGTTAAGGTTCCTTCAATTCTCCACCTAAGTTCAAATATAGGGTGTCTAACCCTAAGCATCAAGGAGGAAATGGTGGTGGATATTCATTGTCTCTGTCTACTTTTACTAGGTGTGGAAAGAAACACGAGGGTAAGTGCTTAGTTGGCCTGGATGGTTGCTTTGACAGTGGTAAACATGGTCATAGAATAAGCGATTACCCATCACTTGAGACCAAGATAAGAGAAGGTAAGCAAGCTCCTCCTAATGGTTCGGGTTCAAGTGCTCCAAAGAGTCTTTTGGGATGCCATATGTGGCTATGAGGTTTGATATTTTTCCAGAGGAGTTATTAGATCATTTTTCATCTCTTACTCAAGTTGGTCATTTATTATGCCTAAGAGAGTCTATAGTAAGTGTCACATCTCATTGTCCCATAGAGTCACTCACGTTGATGTAGAGCTTGATATGTTATATTTTGATGTTATCCTTGTTATGGATTAACTACATTCATGTTATGCTTTTGTTGTTTGTAGAACCCGTTTGGTCAAGTTTTAGTTTCCAAACAAATGTATCTTAGAGTGGACAGGGGGAATTCTATTCCTAAGAGTCAGTTTGTTTCTTGTCTTAAATCTAGAAAGATGATCTCTGAGGATTTCATATATAATAATTTTCGGTTATCAGTCCCCAATTGTAATGAGCTTCCGTAAGTGTTTTCCGATGATCTATCAGACGTTCCTCTCAAAAGGGAAAGAGACTTAGGGTGTGTTTGGTATGGAGGAAAATGTTTTCCTAGAAAATGTTTTCCTGGAAAACAAGTAGATTTTGGACTTATTTTCTCATGTTTGGTTGGTGAGTAGAAAATATTTTATGGAAATGATTTTGTGTTTGATTTATGAATGAAAAATCTTTTTGAGAGAACTTTTTTATTTTTACTAGAGTAAAAAATAATTTATGACATTGAAAATATTTTTCAAAATCAAAATTTTTTTTGGGTGGTGGTGGAGGTGGGGTGGGGGCGGGGCGGGGGGAGGAGATAGGAGTGAAAAAATAAAAATTTGAATTTGATAGTATTTTTAAAAAACAAAATTAATTTTTTTGGGGACTGGGGTGGGTGGGGGCTGGTAGGGGGGCTGGCCGGGAGGGGGGGAGGGATAGGAGTTTAAAAATAAAAATTAGAAGTTGAAAATATTTTTAAAAAGCAAAACTAATTTTTTGGGGAGGGGTTGGGTTGGGGGGGGGGCTGGCTGGCTGGGGGAGTAGGGTCAAGGATCAGGTGAAAAAATAAAATTTTGAAATTGAAAATATTTATTTAAATTGATGTTTTTCCCAAAAAAAAAAGTAATTTGAAATTGGAGGAGAGTTATGGAAAATATTTTCCTTAATTTTTTGAAGGGAAGTCATTTTCCTTAATTTTGAGGAAAATGAGTTGATTTGGAAAACATTTTCCGAAACTTTTGTCCCAACCAAACATGGGAAAATTGGAAAACATTTTCCAGAAAATGTTTTACTTCATACCAAACACACTCTTAGGTATTAACCTACTTCCAAAACGCAACCTACAACTATTCCTCCTTATCGTATGTCTCTAGCAGTTTTAAAGGACTTAAATGAGCAATTGAAAAATTTATTGGATAAGGATTTCATCCAATTGAGTATCTATCTATGGGTTGCTACATTTTTGTTTTTTAGGAAGAAAAATGGTATGCTCCGTATATGTATTGACTACCAACAATTGAAAAAGGTCATATTTAAGAACAAATATCCTCTTTCAAAGATAGATTGTTTTCTTGATCAACTTGAAAGAGTAAGTTACTTCTCTACGATTGACCTCTAATCGCGTATTCATTAATTGAGGATGAACAAATATGACATTCTTAAGATGACTTTTCTAACTTGGTATGACCATTATGAGTTTTTGTAATGTCGTTTGGTAAGAATAATGTTTTGGACGCATTTATGGATTTGATGAATAAGGTATTTATACAATACCTTGGTATGTTTGTGATTGTGTTCATCGATGACATACTGATCTTCTCAAGCAGCGACGATGAGTATATCGATCATTTAAGTATCATGTTGCAAGTACTCAAGGACCAATAAACTTCTTGAAAATTTTAGTAAATGTGTGTTTTGGAATTTATTTTTGGTAATGGTAATGAGGTAGGTCCTAAGAAGACGGATGCAATTAAGAGTTGGCCTAGACCTCTATCACCTTTGAATATTAGAAATTTGTTGGGTTTAGCCGAATACAATAGAAGGTTTGTGGAAGATTTTTCTTCAATTGCCTATCCATTAACGATATTGACCCAAAGAAGATTAAGTTCATATGGTGAATATCATGTGATAAAAAGTTTCCAAGAATCAAAAGATAGACTTACTTCCGCTTCGGTGTTGACCTTAGCAGATGGAAGTATGGATTTGTGGTTTATTGTGATCCATCAAGAATTGGGTTAGGATATGTCCTTATGCAAAATGACAAATTCATTGCCTTTGCCTCAAGACAACTTAAGATTCATGAGAATAATTATCCTACATATAATATTGAACTAGCGGCAGTTGTGTTTTCTCTAAATATTTGGAGGCATTATTTATATGGTGTTCATGTAAATAGTTTTACCATTCACAAGAGTTTGCAGTATGTGTTTAAGCAGAAAGATCCAAATCTTCGCTAAAGGATGTGGTTATTGAAAAATTATGATATGAGTATTCTCTATCACCCCGACAAGAAAAATGTGGTGGCAAATGCTCTTACTCGGTTATTAATGGATAATGTTGCTCACATTGAAGAGAATGAAAAAGAATTGGTTCGAGATGTCAATAAATTGACCCGATTGGGTGTTTGATTATTTAACTCTACCAAAGGTAGTGTTATAGTTCACAATGGTTCAGAATCGTCCTTTGTGGAATATGTGAAAGCCAAGTGAGGTTTTGATTTGACTTTGATTGAATTGAAGGAAGCAATACTAGAAGTTTATAGAGATTTTCTCCTAACGGATGTATCCATAATGTTGATTACTTGAGTGGTAAATTTTCTGGAGAAGCCCATAGTTCTCGATATTCTATTCATCTAGGACCCACAAAGATGTATTGTGACTTTTCGAAGGTCTATTGGTGGAATGGGATGAAGAAAGATATTGCAGAATTTATGGCTAAGTGTCCTAATTGTCAAAAAGTGAAAGTTGAGCATCAAAAGCCTATAGATTTGTCTCAAGATATTATCATTCCTACTTGGAAGTGGAAAGATTTTAATATGGACTTCATTGTTGGTTTACCACACACCGGGCAACAACATGAATTTATTTGGGTCGTTGTGAATAAAATGACCATATGAGCTCATTTTATTCCCGTAAATGTCTCTTATTCAGCAGAGGACTATGCTAAGTTGTACTTGATATAAATGGTTAGGTTGCATGGAGTTCCCTTATACGTTATCTCCGATTGTGATACTTAATTCACTTTTCAGTTTGGAAAGTATTTCCAAAATGGTGTTGGTACTCTTGTTGAGCTTAGTACACCTTTCATCCGCAAATAGATAGGCAAGTGGCGTGTACTATCCAAACCTTGGAGGATATGTTGAGAAATTATGTAATTAACTTCAAGGGAAATTGGGATGATAATTTTCCTTTGATCAAGTTTGCATACAACAATAACTACCATTCAAGCATTGGTATAGCTCCATTATGGGCTCTATATGTAGGAGGTGTTGATCTCTTATAGGTTGGTTTGAAGTGGCTGAAGTTGCCTTGATAGGTCATGAATTGGTATATGAAGTTATGGATAAAGTTTGTCTTCTGAGAGAAAGGTTGAAAACAACTCAAAGTCGACAAAAATCTTATATCAATGTTAGAAGACGAGATCTTAAATTTGATTTAAATGAATTGTCTACTTGAAAATTTCACCCGTGAAGGGTGTAATGAGATTTGGAAAGAAATGGAAGTTTAGTCCCCGCTATGTTGGTCCATATCAAATTTTGAGGCGTATTATTAAGGTTGCGTATCAACTTGACTTGCCTAATGATTTGGCATCGGTCCATACAGTTTTACATGTATTTATGTCAAATAACTGTGTTGGAGATCTGATATCTATATATATCTTCGAAAGTTTTGATTTTAAGGAGAATCATTCTTATAAGGAAGTTCCACTTGAGATTTTAGACTGGAAAGTTCAGAGGTTGAGAAATAAAGAAGTTAATTTTGTAAAAGTTCTATGGAGGAATAAGTTAGTTGAGGGTGATTTTTAGAGGTCTAGGCGGATATCATGTCACGTTATCCTAATCTCTTTTCTTTATCCCTACTCTAGCTTGAGGTATTTAGCTCCTCATGGTCAACTCTTTTAGTGTCACTTGTCTTAGATATTCCCATGATTTCCTCCTTATGCATGATTCATGAAAAACTTAAATTTTAAAAAAATGAGCTAACTTGATTGATTTCTACATGTTCATGTGCATTTGAGTATGAATTGCATATAGACTTCATGATATGATGTTTTGAACATGCTTTAGCTTGAAGTTGATGTTTCGTCTTGGATACGTGCATTTATGTGATTGAATCTATGTTTAATTGTTATATTAGGTTCCTACCCTCCTTATGATTTCTTGAATCTCATTCGAGGACGAATGTTCCCAAAGAAGTAGAAAATTCCAAATTTTGCAGGATCTGGTCCCAGAATGAATGGTGCCACCAACTGCCCGTAGGTAGCTTCGTGGGCGACTAGTCCAATTTTTCAGAAGTCTCAAAGTTTGAGTTCTTTCCTAGGGTTCTCCAGTATGGTTTGTTGTCCTATGCATGACTCGTACATAGGTATCGTAGGTGAGCCCTAGACTTGAAAAATTTTAGAGTGAAAAGTTGAGACCCACGCCTGAGAATGCACGACCCATATGTAGAATCATGGACCATACGTAGGTCCGTCATTGAGAGTCCAAAATTCATGGTCTTTGAACTCACCGACGACCAACCAAGTTTGTGGTCTGATAACGAACCATAGGTCTGTCTATTGGTAAGGTCGGTAGCTATTTTTAGAGGGTTTTTTTTGGGTATTTTCTAATTATTCTAACCTAATATAATGTCATTTTACCCTCTATTAGAAACCTTATACAAATATTTCACCCCTAAAGTCTTCTAATCCAATTCATTATTAAAATTCCTAAAAGAAGAAGAAGATCGCCATCCCAAATATTGCTCTCTATAGAAGCTTGAAGAAGAAGACTAGGGCTTCAAGTCAAGTTTCCAATTCCATCATTGATTTCAATGTTTTGGAGTATTTTCCTCTACAGGGTTCCTTAATTCCCTAATTGAGTTATGTTTTTCTTCAGTTGACATGGAACTTTTCAATTATGATATTATTGATTAATTTATATCTTTTTATACATGTGTAAGTTGAATCCCTTGAACATATGTGAAATTTATATTTTTTAGAATTAATAATATGATTAATTTTTTAAATCATGAAAGATGAGTCTGTGATGATATGCACTCCCTTATAAAAAAGATTAAGTTGTTTTGAGAGTAAAAATTATATATCGTTATTGTTGTGTTATGAGTCGATTTCTCAGATACACATTGAAGGAATGATTGTGAAAGGGTTTTCTCACATAAAGGATTCTTAGAGTTGAAATGTTTTCTAAACTTAACTTTGAGAAAACCACCAAACTAAACATAAAACTAATTCTAATTTATGTGTGCGAAGAGATGGACAAGAAATAGAGGAATCCATGACAGCCAGAAAGATGTAGTTCACCCTTGGATTCAAAATCAAATTCCCCTTAATTGAGGTCTTAAATTAGACCCCGGAAGATTCCACCTATTCAACAAGGAAAAAATAAGTGTAGTATCAATACACAAATCATAATGTAATGGTAGGATCGCACGACTAACCTAAGATATGAATGTAAATAGTTCACTATAATCTAGTAACATAGATGAATGCATACAAAAACAAGTAACAACCCACATAGACTCTCACTTACATGTCATGAATAAATGATACTTGAATCCATGTCTCACATGATAACAAATGCAAATGTTTGATTCTCTCGTAGAACCATAATCACATATCTAGACCTCTTATGGAACCCGAATTCAAATTGTTAGTGTACCACCGCGGTACTCGAGTTATCTATAGTTAGTGTACCAGTTTGTTACCCAAGTTATCTATAGTTAGCATACGGGCTTGGTACCTAAGTCAAAGCAACAATCAAGTACAATCACATAGAAAATTGAATTAGACTACTTGAAACCATAAGCCGGAGTAACAAGTTCATTGCGTGAGATTACCTACATGATGTCATATTGTTTGTCTTTCTACTTTGCATTACACAAATAATACTAAAAAGAGTAGACATGAAAACTTTAACATCTCGTAACTCGTAATATAATAGAATAAGCTAAGAAACTAAAGTTTATCATTTATGGAGAGAATAGTAAAAAAAATTCGGAAAATTTCATTAGTGTAAAAAGTGAGTTTTGGTCATTAAAAAAGGCCATAACTTCTAGATCCAGATGAGTTAGAGTCAGTTCTTTATATAGTTGGAAAGATATTCAAAATATCTTTTCAATGTCGTTGAGTTTGTGCATTTTCAATATCGGCTAAGGGAGATATGTCTATCGAAAGTTGGGTTGTGTGACTGAGAAAAGTCTCAATTCAAATTTTAGTAAGGTAAGTAGTCTTTTAACCCTACTATTTACTAATTCATTTTAAGGGTTTATTAGGTGTAAAATCGAGCCTCAAGTCAATTTTAGAAAATTGGAATACACTTAGGGCTTAGAGAAAAGAGAAGAGAAGAAGGATAAAGGAGAAAAGGCCAAGAATTCATCAAGAACGCCAAGATCTTTGAGTGAAATTATTTGGGAATGATCCTTATAAGGTATGTGAGGTATTTTTGTGTTGGGTTAGATTGCCCACACACCAATATGTTTTATTCAGCGAAGTTTGAATATATTGAAGGATGAACATCGAAATTCTTGATGAACAATGGTTAAATTCTTGTTGGTTGAGTTGTGTAATATGTTTTAGTTGATTGGATTCATGTTTCCGTAGTGTTTTCAGGTTTAATCAATAGAGTATTTATGTTATTAGTGATCCTAAGTGATTGGGGGTAAGATTCATGGAAGTTACAAGGTTTACAGATGAAAAACGGAGAAGAAAAGTCGGAGGTCCCGCCTGACTGACCCTGGGGCACCACGCCTACAAGAGCCCCTCAGGACATCCTCTATTTGACACACTCTAGTGCATTGTGCCATCCGAAGTCTTTTCATCAAGCTCTAGCGCTCCATGCCTCTCAGAGTGCCAAGGACGCTTGGAGACCTTGTTCTTTTCCTATCTTTTCATACTAGTTCCTAGGTGATGTACCTACCATTTTCTAGTCGATTTCAATACTCTAAGGTACATCTCAACATCATGAAATCATCCATCAACATGAATCATGAATCTTGAATCCATAATTCAATTCAAGAGAAGTTATGATCAAAGTCAAGGAAATTAAGAAGTCAAGTCTAGAGTTATGAAGTAAGTTAAAGTTAATTTTCTTAAAAGTTTATATTTAAGCCTCAAGTTTCGAGTTAAAAAAGATTAAAAGTTGATGTCTTTCCTTCAAAAAAGTATAAGGGAACTAGTATTCCCTAAAAAAATGATGTCTCACCTTAGGGTGCTCCAGTCTTATATGTGAGAAAGTAGGATGGTTCCCTTATGATGTGTATGACTACCGCCAATTGAATAAGGTGACCATCAAGAATAAGTATCCTTTACCACGGATAGATAATCTTTTCGAATAGCTTTAGGGTGCTTCTCTATTCTTGATAGATTTCAAATCTAGCTACCATCAGTTAAGAGCCAGAGAATGTGATATTCCAAAGACAACCTTTAAGACCAGATATGGGCATTATAAGTTTTTGGTTATGTCGTTTGGGTTGACAAATGAACCAGCAACATTGATGAATCTTATGAATAGAGTCTTCAATCCTTACTTAGGTATGTTTGTTTTCATCTTTACTGATGACATACTAATCTAATGAAGAAGATCATGCTAGTCACCTCAAAATAGTACTTAAGACTTTGAAAGAAAAGAAACTATATACCAAGTTTCCAAGTGTGATTTTTGGCTTAAGTTTGTGGCATTCTTAGGCCACATAGGTGATGGGATTAGAGGCGAAACCCAAAAGATTGAAGCAGTTCAAAATTGAAGATTATTTGAAGGGTTTTCATCTATTTTGTCTCCCTTTACTATGTTGACTCAAAAGGCAGTAAAGTTTCAATGGTCTGAAACTTGTGAGAAGAGCTTTCAGGAATTGAAAAAGAGGTTGACTACTGCTCCAGTTTTGACCTTACTAGAGGGTACTCAAGGTTTTGTAGTGTACTACGATGCATCAAGAGTTGGTTTGGGCTGTGTGTTAATGCATAAAGACAAGGTCATAACTTATGCCTCCAGACAGTTAAAAGTTCATGAGAAGAACTACCCAACCCATGACTTAGAGTTGATTGTGGTGGTTTTCACCTTGAAGATATGGCGTCACTGTTTATATGACGTTCATGTGGATATATTCACTAACCACAAGAGCCTAAAATATGTGTTCACCCAAAAGGAGCTCAACCTTAGACAAAGGAGGTGGTTAGAACTACTCAAGGATTATGACATGAGTATTCTTTACCACGCAGGTAAGGCTAATGCGGTTATTGATGCCTCAAGCATGTTATCCATGGGGAGTACCGCCCATGTTAAGGAAGAAAAGAGGGAGTTATCTAAAGATTTGCACAGACTTGCACGCCTGGGGGTCAGTCTTATGGATTCCACAGAAAGAGGGATAATGGTGACTAATGAGGCTGAATCATCACTAGTATCTGAGGTGAAATAAAAGCAAGAACAATACCCCATTTTGTTTGATTTGAAAGTGAATATCATAAGCAAAGAGTATTGGCTTTTGAACAAGGGGCAGATGGTGTGCTGAAGTACCAAGGTAGATTGTGTGTACCTAGGGTGGATGGACTCTAAGAGAGGATCATGGAGGAGGCTCATAGCTCCAGATATTCCATTCATCCAGGCTCCACCAAGATTTACCGCGATTTGAAAGGATATACTAGTGGGAAGGTATAAAGAAAGACATTGTTGAGTTTGTTGTCAAGTGCCCAAATTGCCAACAAGTGAAGGTAGAACACCAAAGGCTTGGAGAATTGGCGCAGAAAATAAAATTTTTGTAATAGAAGTGGGAGATGATTAATATTGACTTCATCATAGGCTACCCAAAGTCTCGTAAACACCATGAATTTTATTTGGGTAATTGTCAATAGAATGAAAAAATCAATCCACTTTTTGCCGATAAACACTACCCATTTGGCCGAGGATTATGCTAAGTTGTACATTCAAGAAGTGGTAAGAGTTCAGGAGTTCCGGTCTCCATTATTTTAGACAGAGGTGCATAATTTTCCGCTTAGTTCTGGAAGTATTTCCAAAATGGTTTAGGTTCGAAGATGAACTTAATTACTATTTTTCATCCTCAGACAGATGGAAAAGCATATCATACTATCCAGATTTTAGGATATATGTTGAGGCTTGTGTGATTGATTTCAAAGGGAATTGGGATGATCACATACCTCTCATTGAGTTATATTACAACAATAACTACCATTCGAGCATCCAAATGATTCCATACGAAGCTCTTTATGGAAGAAGATGCAGATCTCCTATTGGGTTGTTCGAAGTTGGTGAAGCAGGGTTTGTAGGACCAGATCTAGTTCACCAAGCTATGGAGAAAGTGAAAGTAATTAAGAGAGGTTGAAGACGGAATAAAGTCGCTAAAAGTCTTACACATATGTTAGGAGATGGCCGTTAGAGTTTGAGTTGGATGATTGGGTATATCTTAAGGTTTCACCTATGAAGGGGGCTATGACATTTTATAATAAGGGGAAACTTAGGGCCCGTTTGGATGGGCTTAATAAAAGCAGCTTTAAAAAAGTACTTTTAAAAGTGCTGAAACTTATTTTTAAAATAAGTAGTTATGCGTTTGGATAAAAGTGCTGAAGTTGTTATGTCAAACGTGAAAAGGGAAAAATGGAAGAAAGAAATGTTAGGGTTATATGGGTAATTTGGAGATTGTATAAAAATATTAAGAGCAAAAAGATAAAGATGTGGTCAACTTAAAACAACTTATAAGCTAAAAAAAAAAGCACCCCTACCCTGGCTTTTAACTTTTGGCTTAAATTAAGTTTTTTTTAAACTTAAAATAAGTTATTTTGAGTATTGCCAAACAACTAAATAAGTCAAAAACCAGCTTTTAAGTTAATTTGTCCAGCTTTTAAGCTGAGCCAAACAGGATCTTAGTCCCCGGTATATTGGACCTAATAAAATATCCAAGAGAGTTGGCAGTGTAGCTTATGAGTTGAAGCTACCACAAAAGTTATCATCAGTTCATCCGGTATTTCATATTTCTATGTTGAAGAAGTGTATGGTGATCTTTCATTAATTGTACCAACTGAAAATGTTGGGATTAAGGATAGTTTGTCCTATAAAGATATATCATGTCAGTATCTAGATCGCCAAGTTCGCAAGTTGAGAACAAAGGAAGTAGTGTCAGTTAAGGTCATTTGTAGGAACTAATTGGTTGAAGAAGCAACTTGGGAAGCTGAAGAGGATGTGAAGAAGAGATATTCACATCTCTTTGAATCCAGAGAAAATACAGATCAATGTACTAATTCTCTTCTTAGTACTTTATGAACTATGAGTAAGCATGATTGTTAATTACTTTTGGAGTGTTAAGTATTAAACTTGTTGTTACCATCCTTAGCATAGTGAAAGAAATCTCATTCGAGGATGAATATTTCCAAGGGGGGATATTGTAACATCTCGTAACTTGTAATAGCCAATATTAAGCTAAGGAACTATAGTTTATCATTTATGGAAAGAATAGGAAAAAAATCT
Source organism: Solanum arcanum (assembly GCA_027789145.1). NCBI lineage: Eukaryota > Viridiplantae > Streptophyta > Magnoliopsida > Solanales > Solanaceae > Solanum > Solanum arcanum. The sequence continues at coordinate 68,620,928 of CM050941.1, read as the reverse complement.
ATAAAATATCCTAAGTGTAAGAATTGAGTTTTGACCATTTTCAGATGGCCATCAATTCTATCTCAAAATGAGTTAGAGTCAGTTCGTTATATGATTGGAAATCCCTTGGAGATATCTTTCCAACACCTTCGAGTTTGTGCATCTTCGTTATCGGGTGAGGGAGATATGTTTATCGGAAGTTGGGCTATGGGACTGAGGAAGGTCCCAATTCGGATTTTAGCAAGGGTAAAGTAGCATTTTCACCCTACTATTTCCTAATTCATTTTAAGTTTAGGGGTAAAAATGAGTCTTAAGTCAGTTTTAGAAAATTAGAATGCGATTAGGGCTTGGGAGAAAAGAGAAGAGAAGAAAGTGAAAGGAGAAAAGACCAAGAATTCATCAAAAACGCCATGATCTTTGAGTCGAATTCGTGGGGGGTGATCCCTATAAGGTATGTGAGATATTTCTGTGTTGGGTTAGTTCACCCACACATCAATTTGTTTAATTCAGTGAAGTTTTAACAGATTGAATGATGAACATCGAAATTGTTGATGAACAACGGTTAAATTCTTGTTGGTTGAGTTGTAGTACATTTTAGTTAATTATATTCGTGTTTCCGGATGTTTTTAGGGTCTAATATATTGGGTATTGAGGTTATTGGTGATCTTAAGTGATTGGGGTAAGATCCATAGAAGTTTAGAAGGTTTAGATATGAAAAACAGAGAACAAAAGTCAGAGGTCCCATATGACAGACCCTGGGGCGCCGTGCCTACCAGAGCCCCTCAAAATAGTCTTTGTCTGACTGGATCTGTCATGCCGCAACAGTCAGAGTGCCTCAAGACAGAGTCTTTCCATCAAGCTCTGGCGCTCCATGACTGTCCGTCAGGCACTGGCGCTCCATGCCTCTCCATTAGGCTCTGGCGCTCCATGCTTCTCAATGCGCCGACTCCTGCTGACCCCGTTCTTTCTCTATCTTTTCGTACTAGTTCCTAAGTGATGTACCTATCATTCCTAGTTGATTCCAATACTATAAGTTACGTCTAAACATCATAAAATCATCCATAAACATGAATCATGAACCTTGAATTCATAATTCAATTTAAGGGAAGTTAGATCAAAGTCAAGAAAATTAAGAAGTCAAGTCTAGAGCTATGAAGTGAGTTAAAGTAAAGTTTCTTAAAAGTTTACAAGACTTATTTAAAATTTTTAACTTTGTTGAGGCTCAAGTTTCAAGTTAAAAAAAGAGTAAAAGTTGAAGTATTTCCTTCAAAGAAATATAAGGAAACTAAGTATTCCCTAAAGAGTTGATTCAGATAAAAAAAAATTCAAGTCAAGTAAAGAGTAAAAAGTTGAGTTCATTTCTCAAAATATATAAGGGACTAAGTATTCCCTAGAAAGTTTATAAATGCTTTTATATTTAAATTAAGAGGAAACTAAGATTTCCCGACATAGTTTTGTACAAGAACAAAAAGGGAACGTTGATTCAAAAGGGATTTTTAAAGCTAAAAGTGTTGATCAAATTTTCTCAACCCAAAGGAAGGACGTTATTTTAAAAGAATGAGCTAAAGTATATTTTTTAAGTAATATTGAGCACCGATGTGGGGATGAGATTTCATATCAACTCAAGTACCCATGTAAACCATGTAGCCATCATAGGTATTAACGGGTTATACTTGTTAGATGATCATGTAAGTTAAGCTAGTGGATCCTTTAAGTTGAGGAGTTCTATGAAACGGTAAAGTATAGGACTGTTCTAGCAGTGTGGGCGAGACGTTGTATCACCACATAGGCTCATAGTGGTGGTTTTGAGTTACAAAACCTCCCACAGAAACTATATTACTTTCGTATATAAGTAAAGTTGAGTTTGTTATTGTATTTCTTTAACGAACTAAGTTATTTTACTGTTTTCAATCTTTATATATATCGCATGTGTTTTAAATTGCTTTATATACATACATTGAGTTGAGCAGAGTCAAGTTAAGTTCATCTTATTCTCATGAAGATTAAGTTGTTGTTTAACATTCGAACTCACATAATTGTACATTCAATGTACTGATGCTACTTCTAATGCATCGTCTTGTGATGCAGACAAAGGTAACCAGGATTAGCATCTAACGTATCATTGATCCAGTTTGAGCACTCAGAGTCAGTGGTAAGCCTTCTCGCATTCTGGAGGATCCTTTTTATGCTTTCCAGTCTTTCAATTTCAGAATGTTGTAGGGTCTTTCCTAACATTCATCAAAGTATTCTTAGAGGCTTCATAGACGGATAGTTAGTAGTTTAGTAGAGTCTCTTTTATTTCAGACGTTATATTTGAGACTTAAGTGTCATTTTGGCCAAGACGTTAAGTTAGGTAATTATGAAGATGTTCTTGTTTTATTATTGAGTTAAGTCTTCCGCTGAGTTAAGTAAGCTAGGCCAAGGGTTTGCTCAAGTCCAACAATGATCATTTGGTGTCGGCCACGTCCAGGGTGTAGGCTCAGGGTGTGACATAAACATGCATAAATCAAAAGTATACAACAATCACTACCTCGAATCAAGCCTTTTAAAAACTCTAAATAACCTGATCTTTTCCCTTGAGAAGTGTTTGGCCTTGTTTTTGGTCTAAAACAAACAATATAAACAATAATCAATCACTAATGACCTATTAATTACCCGAATTATTAACAAATCCTAACCTCGTGCCAAAAATATGATCCTCTTTCCCAACTTAGAGCTTTTTCCACCATCAATCATGCCCTTCCCCCCATGGTATAACTTAGATTCTAAGGCTTAAAAATCAATGCATGAGGTTGAGGAGTCAAATTCATGAAAAACTAGTACAATCTGCCTAAATTGCCACTTCCAACCCCAAGAACACAAAGTGCAGAAAATAAGAGTTTTGAGGTTGTTTCTGCTATAAATTACGATTTAACCCACTATAGCAGCCTAGCTCGCTATTTGGCGTAGTTATAGCGGAACTTACCCTATTATAGTGTTCTTCACAATCCACTATATTGGAAGGCCTTCCGCTATAGCGTACTCGACTAAATTTCATATATTCAAACTCTGAAAAATCAAATTTTCACAACATGACTTATTCACTTGATGTCATGAATAAACCTTCCAGGCAAGATTAATTTCGGGGGTTATAATTACCCGATTTCAAATCTAAAAATTCATATGGACTCTTTAATACCTTAGCTATAAGGAAACATCACTCCAAACTCAACGACACACCCCACACATTCACACATGTCCCTAGACCTCCTATCCCAATGTAACACTCCGGAAATCCTTGACATAGTCTAGAGCCTCACATGCCTAATGATGATTAAAATAATTTTTCCAGACCTAAACTAACATAATAAAGTTTATAGAAGTAGTAGATCTTAAATTTCAAAGAAAGATCTTGACGTCCGGAAGTGTCATACGAAGTCTAAAAGTTGTAGAAAGAAAATATGTAAAATAATGTTTATAGGGTCAAAATGTCCAGTCATGACTCCCCAAGGACCACTCTAAGTGTCTTTCAAGTGGACCCGAACATTCGTAAGAGACTGCCAAAGCAGCCTGCGTACAACCAAGATGTGAAGGTGCTTGCGCGTCGCGCAACCATCACTGAGAAGGCAAAAATTTCTCGCGATGTGAAGCCTTCACAAGGCTCACTGCCTCGACCCGAATTTCTATTAAAAAAAGATTTGGAACCTCCCCCGAGATGCACAACCACTTTCCAGATTCGTTCGCGTCATTTTTAAGTCAATTTGACTTCACAAAAAGACCCAATTAAGTGAGGGGTATTTTGGGTAATTTAGGGGGTGACTATATATTGATTTAGGGTCAATTTTAAGTCATTTTAACCACTCAAATATCTCTCACTTCTTTCTAAATTCTCTCGCTAACTCAACTACCATTGAAGAGCATTGGAATCTTGTTAAAGAAGGTCAAGTTCTCAACTTTTCTTCTCAAATTTCGTGGATTAAGTCTTCATTAAGGTATGAATTATTCACTCTTGGGTTTACTTTCCCCAAGAGGTCCATTCAAAGTTAATTTCTAAATCACGCAATTTCAAGGGTTTTTCTCTACAAATGGGTTTTCTTCTAAACTTAAAATTGATGATCAATTGTGACGAGTTCTGATTACCCATGGCTAATTGAGTGTAGATTGTTTATTAATTAATGTTAATTATGGGATTTTCGCTTGGATCATGTCCTTTCCCTAATTTCCCCAATTTCTCCAAATCATGGATCTTGCTTATGAATTTATGGGAATTGATGAATGTATTGATTGTTAAAGTTGTTTTAACTATTATATTTCATTTATGGATTGCCTAGGGTCATGTACTGTTGAGATTGAATATAATTCATGATGAACCCTTTTCCCTATCCCTAGATATTAGTTGGACTTGTAGATGATTAGGGTTGTTAGAATTGGTTATGTCATTGCTTAAGTCACTATATTATGATGATGATGAGTGGGTTATTGGATAATTGTGATGCATTGAGGGTAATATTCTTAATGAAGGCTATAGAGGCTATTTGGTAAGACTTGTGATCCTCTACTCTTTACTTCAATATTGTTGGATTGTAAATGGTAGTGATGTAATGCAATTAAAGTATTAATGTGGTTAAGTTAGGAAGATATGATATGATGACTATGATAATGGCATGATATGGTTATGTTGAATGTGAGATCATGTTGAGGATATATTAATGCAAGTTTGAAGATGATTTCTCTTGTGTGCCTTAGATGATAAGATGATGATATGTTGGTCTCACTAATGATGGTTGTGTAATGAAAGGAAATTCTCATCCTATGCTTAACGAGCTAAATGATATGCTATACAAGGGGGTTAGTCTCATGTGACCTAAATTTAGCTATGATTGTTAAAGAATGACTTAATGACATTTCAAAAGTGACTTTAGCTTGGCACCGAGTGAGCTTGACAATGAGAGGTGTTGACTTCCCCTAGAAGGGAGATGTACCAATATTCTCATAAGATGAGGGCTCCAATTGCTAATGGGCATGTAGAAGGTTCAAGATATATCTCCTAGTTCCTTAACTATGTTGCATCCATAGAAAGACTAGCTACTAAATCCACCTAAAATGCAATGTTAATATTGGTCCTAACTTGACTAGTAGACCACCTTCTTTCAGTTTAGGGTTTCATGACACCGACTACCATGTTTAGCTCATATGGTTTATTTTCGGTTAAGACGATTGTTCTCGAATATAAAATGAAAGTAATAAAGTGAACTCTAACTAGGGTGACTTAGGGGGTTCTTTTTAGTAAAAGTAGGGGTATGAGACTCTACCTATACGTTGAACTAGATGTCCTTGAGGGAAGTCCAAGGAGGATGTTCTTATGATTTTAATTATATGCATATGTTGACTTTACATGTTGATTATCCTATATGATGTTAGGTTCTCTTATGAATATGTTATTGGTCTATATTGACATATATGATGATGACTACTCATGATGCTATGTTATGTGAATTTAGGCATTACTTATGATCATTTTCCTTCTTTAATTGGTTGTGTGGGGTTATGGGACTTCACATGAGATTGCACTTGTTGACACCCAACTTTGACCCATGTCGGTATAAATGAATTATCGAGCTTCGTAAGTTTTCCAAACAATTTAAATTAATTAGTTTTATAAATTTTGCGAAAATTAAATAATAGAATGCATGAACTTTATGTTACTTCGGATACTTTTAGCATAACTTTAGATAATATATATGTTTACATAGTTATGTATATAATTAGTATATTTCATGATTATTCAAAAACCATCTCAAAAATATTTTAATTTTAGTAAGCATCTTATCTTAGTTTAAATTATAATTATACTTTGAAGCACTATTTTATAATTATATTACTAAAAAAAAAAAGGTAGCTCGTTGATTAATTAATACAAATTCATTTTTTATTTAAGGTTTAGCCAATTTTTGATTTCATTTTTATTAACTAAAATTGGCCATCTTTTAAATTTAACCCATTTTCCCTTTAATCAATTTAAAGAATCAATCTTGGGCCTTTTCCAACTTACCAGCCCACTTCAACTCAAATCTCCTCCACTTCCCCATTCAGCAGCCCACTCCAATTCTTCCTTTTCAGCAGCCCAAATTAATCCCCAACCCAATTAATTTCCCCAGGCCCAAGTTGATTCCCAGCCCCCAAATTAATCCCCAGGCCCAAATATCAAGCCCAATACACTCAACCCAAGCCTCTTTCCCTTTTGACCCGCTCGTCCAACCCAATTCCCCCTCTCATTCTTCAGCCCCTCACCACGTAAGTTCCCAGAGAAAACAGAACACACGAGAAATTCCAAGAAGCCGCGTGAAGAAATTGCCCAGACCCTCCTCGCATCTCCTATACGTGCAGAATTCCCCAACAATCTTCTTCTTCCCCTTCAACGACGCGCCTAACGCGAGCGTAAGCAACTTTCGTGTCATTTTCCTTCTTTACCCGTACAACAGTAAGCCCGCGTAGTTTCAGCAAAGAAGGCTACAAATCCCGTCCTTGTAGCATAGGATCGTTCCACGTAATGGTGCAAGGACACACAATTGATCCGAGCCCTCTACGTGTGCTCCCTTCCGTTAGAATGAGACGAATTCGAGAGCATCTTCAGGGCATATTCCTTTGGTTGGATAAGAATTTGGGGTTTTGAATTTCGAATTCGCAGATGGGCCGATACTCGTGTTAACCCACCCCAAAAATCGAAACCCTGAAAAATTTCCTCTATTTAAACCCCCATATCCTTCAGATTCGAGGTTGGAAAATTTTTTGGGGGAGGAAGTTGTTTGCTTTCTTTCTGTTATTTCACATGAACTAAAGAAATTACAGAGAGTTGAAAAATTAGGTTTAGGTTTTGTTATTAGGATTCTTTTGGGGTCTTTTTTGGAAGATTGTTTTGAAAAGAGTTTCAGTTTTTGTTTTAGAAAGTTTATTTTCAAAAAGAGTATAACAGGTACAGAGACAAACGAAAAGAATTCAAATTTGGAAAGTTTACTTCTGTTTTGTCATAACGTATTTGGACTACAACGTTTCGCGGAAAAGTCTTAGTTATCGTTCAAGTTCAAGTCGTGTGTTGAATCGCTTCCGTTGCTCGTTTCCGTCCCGGTTTTGCTGCTCGGAGAAAGGTAATCTGCCATCCCTTTCTTTATTCAGCTATGTTATTTTCTTTAGTTAATTTTTAATGATGTTTTCTCTTTGGTAGAGGCTACAAAATTCATCTGTTTAGGTATAATAGCTTGTATATACTCATATTTTTGGTCTCTTGTTTTCTTTAATTTCTTATCCTATTTAAGTTTATTTAGCTTCCCTGAATTAGTTCTTGTCTAGTTATTGATATTAATATGCATATGAGTTCTATAATTTTTTTCTTGGACTATTTCATATAAGTCGTGTTGATTTTGGATGAACTTTTTTGTTTCTGTTTTGTTGTTCCTTGAGTAGAGTATGTTCCTGTTTATGTGTTTTTTTTTGTTGTTGTTCCTGATTAAGTTGGAAAGCTATGTAGAATAGGGTCACGACAATTCCGCAACCTATTTTGATGCCCTTTTATTTGTTGGCTATTATCTCACTATTATAGTTGGATTCTTCAACTTGGAGCTAGAGTGTATGCTCTTGAATTTATTTATTGTTTTATCCTTACATCCCCTTTTAAATTCTTGTTGTGTGACTGCTGGTTTCCTTCCTTCTCGCTACCTCTTAAAATTCATATGATAAAATACAAGTCATTTTCTTCTCCGCCTCGAAGTATGTTACTAAAATGCTATGTTGAACTTGTTGGAGTTAGAGTCTTTAGATTTTAAAAAAAATTGTCTCTTTCAAAATATATACTTGTCCTTGTAGTTTAGGATGTAGGATGCATATGTTTTACATGAAAGATTACATTTCGAATTGTATTAATCGTCTAGATTTTTTTTAGAAAAAAAAACATGTTTTCCACTTTGATGTGGTCCCGTTACTTCCTCTCTTAAATACTTTTCGTTTCTTTAAAATGTTGGAATTGGTTAATCTTTTTACAGTATCTTATCTTGTGTAAACTCATATTTCAAGTCAAGTTTCCTCTCAATTTCTATGCTTTAAATGTCTCAAACTAGCTATTTATGTGTTTGAGGGTCTTGTTTGTCTTACAGTGCTAACTTTTTTTTAAAAGCTTGTTCATATTTTTTTTATCTGTTGTCTTGGCCTATATTTCTCTATTGTTACTTATGTTTTCCTTCTTCCCATTTGTTGCATGTAAAAATTCCGCTCGAGTCCGTTTAGGACTCCACATTTTGGTTCTGCATTTCAGAAGAGCCATAATGACTCGGAAATTCCCTTCGAGTCAACCCATCGAGGAAGATGTATGGAACCCAATTTCATGAAGATTGAAGGGACTTGAATAAGACGGATTAGAAGATCTAATTTATTTAATTACGTTGTATTTATTTCGGGCATAAGCCCTTGTCATTTTTTTTTCTTTCTTGTATTCATTCTTGTATGCTTAGATTAGGACAGGTGAAGTGGGTCGAAAACCCAAACGAGAAATGGGTTAAAAAACCCAAAAAGCAGGTGGGTCCAAATTTCGGTCAAGGCGGATAGAACCCGAAATTGGACCCTAGTCTCTCTCTCTCTCTCTCTCTCTCCCTCTCCCTCTTTTACTTGGTTATATGCTTTCGTGTAATTGTCGTTAGCTTAGAGTTAGAAAAATACAACCCCGTCGAACGTTATACTATTTATCGAACTCAAAACTAAATTTCAAAAAGATAATATTTCAAATTCGCAAGTTCGCTTAAATTTAAATTTTAGGATGTTTAAATAAAATTTGCAAATCTTAAATATATTAGTCAAATGGTTAGTTGCCGAAAAGCCGCATTAAGCGGAACGTCTTAGGAGCCTTCAAAACCTTCCTAATAAGAATCCCCAAACCCTTTTAAAGTTTTCAAACGATTTTCCTGTTTAAATTATTTGAAAACAAGTTTTCTAAATTTTTCTTAAAAATTAAGTGGCGACTCTGAAAGTCGAAATCTTTTAAAACAAAATAAACTCTTTTGTCGATTTTTTGATAAAACAAAATGGCGACTCCGCTGGGGACTGGAGGATTCTAACCCTAGGACTAACTTTATTTGACTACTTGCGATTAACTATTTAATTGTTTAGTTGCTTTAGATTTCAAAAATAGTTGTATTTCATGGCATATTCCTGCCAAACGGTCAATAGTTTGCATTAGGAAATGAAAGTTACGTGGCTTACCACGACTTTCTTCAGAAATACCCAAGTATTCGTTTGGGAGTATCAAACAAATAGCAGGAATGCGGTCATCCGACGTTGTTTGGTAGCTACACCCCAATGCTTGTCCGACTCGGGTAACCGTCAATTTGAAAACAATTTTAGAAAGCCTATGATAGAGCGAAACCAAAAACAAATTAAGCATCAGCCTAAGACGGCTTAATACCCAAGGCGTATTAAGTCCATTTAGTAGGAAAACTGCCAAAATTGTGTCTAAGGTCTTCGACCTCACGACACCTCATATTGTTTGACATTCGAATAATGTATGTGTGAAAACCAACTTGGGGGTGGGGAAAATCTAACGGGTTTCTATTTTACAGACATGGATCGTTTCCCGAAGTTTGATATGGTCGTCTTAGAGCCACCTCAGCTTACGATGTGGTACAACGATTTGGATGGGGATCATAGAAGAACCCTTAACAAGTACGTAGGTGCCTTAACCGAACTTACCCAGACGCTGGAACACCCAAAATTACCCAGACGCTGGAAGAAATAAGGGACTGTATAGACACCGTAGGCACCAGGATAGAGAGAAGAGCTAGAAAACGAGAGGATATCTTCATCCCCAACAAACCTTCCTTAGAGAATATTGCGGATTAGTTTGGATTAAGAAAAGACTTCGCTTACTAGTGTCAGGATTCCCACGTGGTGTTCAGAAATATCTATATTCGAATTGGACACGCGAGTTTCTACGCCACGTACAATCGGGAGTTCAAGATCTCCTACAAAGAGTGGAACGAGATTCGTCCCCTAGCGTTTGCCGTGGCATTGTTGGGAACAATGGTCTTCCAGCACGATCCGAGTTTGAGCATCAACACCCGAGTCATAAAACTCGTCCACACTTTGTTCTAAGGATATGAAAATCAAGGAATAACAAAATACTACCCTGTAGCTCCAATCATACTATTTGACATATATCGGGCCTTGGGAAAGTGCAAAGAAGGACAACGATACTTCCAAGGGTGTAACCTACTCCTCCAGTGGTGGATCCTCAGCCATTTGGCGAAGGGTGCTGGGACTCGGGAATTACACACCCTCGACAACAAAAACACCCTAAAGGACTTGAATGACTTATTATATTGGGCAAATATGGACAATCGGAGAACAAGAGGGAGATGGGCCCAAATTTTCTCCGGATTAAGAGAAGAAGACCTCCAATGGATGCTCGACCGTTTTATATCCAAAGAAGTTGTTGTGGAGAGTCGCAGATATGTCGTGCTCCCTCTACCAGGCATTCGAGGAATTCGCCCTTACGCACCATTTCGAGTCTTGCGACAGTTCGGAAGAAAACAAACCATGCCCAGAAAAGCGTACTATGGCGCTTATGTGTATGACATTGGAGATGACAGAGTGCATGACGCTTCAGAAATGTTCAGAGAATGGAAAAACGCCAAGCGCATGGATAAAGACACTATCGCCCCTGACTGATTCAATGCTGGATATGACGAATGTTACAAATAATGGCTGAAGGACATACAAAATATCTCCTTTCAGACTCCACGTAGCTTTCGCAGAGTGACGGACAGAGAAGCCAAAGCAGTGGCTGAACTACAAGAGATAAAAGAAGAGGCTAAAGAGGTGTACGCTAAGTTCGTAGAGAATCAAGACGCGCTTGAGAGGGCGACCCAAGACGTTGAAAGACTTAGACGCTGTTATGATGATTTTGACAACTGGATCAAGCAGAAAATCGAGAGAATGCAATACGAAAGTTTGGAAGACAAAGGGCGCCTGGGTGAAGGTTTTCTACTGATGCTGAGGTATCTGTTTCAGCAACTCAAAATTCAGAAAGACAGCGACGGAGCAGGATCTTCTGGAGCGGCATAGTGGACATAACCCCTGCGTGGGTCTTTTGCATGTATTTACACTGCTTTATCCCCTGCGAGGGCCTGATTTTATTGCACTTTCGAATGGCCCCTGCGTGGGTTTGTCTTTATATTTGTCTCCCTTTTGCGAACATTATTATTCATTAGTAAATGTTATTTTGGGGGGAATTGTTTATTTGGTTTAAATTCACACGTACATCATTCGAATGCGCTAGGCCTACCCTTGGCATAAAAAGGTCCCCATGTATGTTTTAGGACGCGATATATATATATGTGTGTGTGTTTAACTGCTTATGTGTTATATTTCTATGAATGGGGATATCGTAAACCCACTCCTATCCAATAATTCCCAAAGAATACACGGAAGCCACTATTACAAATGTTCGACCAAAATTCTCGAGTCTCAAGTTTCTCACTCAAAAGGCAATCTCCTATACCACAAATCATAAATACTGCTCTATTGTCTCAGGAAAGGCAAATCACCATATGGACAAGGGCAAGAACATCCAGACGAAGCTCACAGAAGAGGAGTTACAAAGAAAGATCGAATGAGTCACTCGAGAAATTCAAAAGGTTAAGGAGGAAGGACTCAGAGTTGACATGACCACGACAATCTACAAAGTTGCAGCCGTGACATTGGATGAGGATCTGGCGTCGCAGATAAAAAGAAAGAAGGAGGTTGAGTTGGAAATTGAAAGCTTGAGAAAAAGGTTGAACATTCTTCGTTTGAAGGTGCACGAAGGAAAGGCGAGAGAGGCAAAGATAGATGTTGAGACTGCCGTACTGTTGGCCAAAAGTGCGTCACTTGAGAAGGAATTGACGACCCGTAGCAACTTGAAGGGCAGAAAACACCTCGCCTGTGAACAGGGAGAAGACGACAATGGCCCCGACAACGAATTGACTGAGGAGGACGATGAGGAGGAAATCGTCTATAAGCCTCCATATCCAGATCGTCTGAAAGGAGGGGAGTGACACAACAACAAGAAGAGAAATGACTAAAAGTTTTATCATCATCTTTTAAGAATTTCAATGTGTCTTTTCAATTTCCTTGTAATCGCAATGAAAGAATGAATGAAATTAATTTATCTTAAACTCGAACTACGTTGGGCCTGAATTCTCCTTGTGAGATACGTAGGCAGCCTTTCCCGGCCCGGCCCCTATCTTTAAAACATTTTCATTCTCCTTCATGTTACGAAAGATACGAAGATCAGATCAACGGGCATCAAAAAGCATCTGCAAGAAGACCATAGCTCAACGTGATTCAGCCTTCCAGAGATAGCGTTTAAAAAAAAGAAGCAAATTCTTGTTTGTTTAAAAACCGTATTCCCGTCCTCATTCGTGGGTCAAAGATATCCTCAAACAAAGCGACTTGTGTGCTTATCTGTTGTCTGTGTGATATTATGCATTTTGTACTCCGAATATGCGCTAACAAATTTGCCTTTGATTTGTTTCACTTCTCAGGTACTTTCAACTAGTCTGTGTCGATCAAAGCTGGCAGATCATCCTTACTTCACCAGATCGAAAAGTCCTGCAGATTCCTTCCCCAGACCAAACTCAGACAGAGGAAATACAGCTATGGGAGACAATAACGACGAAGTTAGTCTCACAGACGTTGTGGTAGCTCAGCCCACCGTGGCCGAGCAGAATGAACTGATCGTGCAACTGTTACAGCAGATAGCTGAGATGAGAGTTGAAATGCTGCGTTGGCAAGACACGCCTCCAACCGGATTTGGACCTAATTTTGTTGATGCAAGACCTCCAATGTACTTCCCCTCGTCAAACTTGGATCCAACTCAGAACCAGCCGTCAATATCTGTGCGTAATCCGTCTGGGATAGATTTAACAATCCAAAACCCCCAGTATGCTCCGTATCTTATAAAACTCCCTGACCGCTTCTAAATAACCCTCCTCAAATGCCACCACACCCCCAGAATACTCAAACAGCCCCACTGCCCCAGAATCAAAATCAAAATTCAACCGCCTTCAACCCCCAAACACCGCATCCCCACTTAAACCAAAACACCAATCCTCAAACCTACCCACAAAACTACCAAACCGCCCAAAACGTCCCGAGTCCTTCTATAGCTCCACCCCTCCTAAAAAGAACCACCTTCCAAGTTCCCATTCCTGCCGAGCACGAAGTGCACGATTCCGAGTTGGACCACTACGAGGAACAGGAGAGAGAATAGAAGGCAAGAGAAGAGGCGAAGATCGACATAAAGGAGGATATCAAAAGGGCTATGAAAGAACTGCAGTGCGTTCCGGACGTCGACGGACTGAGTTATGCAGAATTCTGTATCCATCCAGATTTGAACCTTCCCGAAGGGTTCAAAATTCCGAAGTTTGATACCTTCGGAGGGGTAGGCAACCTCATGGAACATTTAAGAGCGTACTGCGACCAGCTCGTGGGAGTTGATAAAGATGAGGCTTTATTGATGAGGCTTTTGAGCCGGAGTCTATGCGGGGAGGCCCTAGAATAGTTTACGTCACACGAAACTAGGCAGTGGCCCAGTTGGAGCGCGCTAGCTAAAGACTTCATTGACCGATTTGCGAACAATGTTGAGATAGTCCCTGATCGGTATTCATTAGAGAAAATGAAGCAGAAATCGACGGAAAGCTATCGAGAATTTGCCTACAGATGGAGAAAACAAGCAGCAAGGGTGAGGCCTCCAATGACTGAAAAGGAGATTGTAGAAGTGTTTGTGCGGGTGCAAGAGCCCGAATATTATGAAAGAATTATTTTGTTAATCGGAGCCAAATTCGCCGAGATAGTTAAAGTTGGCGCGACTATCAAAGACGGTCTGAAGTCGGGGAAGATAGCCCGAGTATCCGCATCGTCTGGATCTTCCGGATTGATGAGGAAGAAGAGAGAGAAAGTTGTCGTTGTTTCATACGTGGGAAAAAAACTCCCAGAAACTCATCGCGTCCTCAAGATTGCTCCAAGCCTCCACCAATATCTCACCAAGCCTATCGCCCACAATCCAATCATTCCAGCAACTACAATGCTGCCCGACCTATAAAGATGCCCAAATTTTGTCGTACCAAAATCCACCTCCAATCTCCAAAATTCCCCCCCATGTATCCAAATTACTCCCAATCTTATCAAATTCCACCCCCTTATCAGAATATCGCTCCAACTGTGCCAATGTACAGTCGAGCTATCGAGCACCTTCCCCCACATATCAAGTCTAAGCTCCAGCGTATCAAAATCCCCAACCCAATTAATTTCCCCAGGTCCAAGTCGATTCCCAGCCCCCAAATTAATACCCAGGCCCAAAAATCCAGCCCAATACACTCAACCCAATCCTCTTTTCCTTTTGACCCGCCCGTCCAACCCAATTCCCCCTCTTCTTCTTCATCCCCTCACCACGTAAGTTCCCAGAGAAAACAGAACACACGAGAAATTCCCAGAAGCCGCGTGAAGAAATTGCCCAGACCCTCCCCGCGTCTCCTCCACGTGCAGAATTCCCTAACGATCTTCTTCTTTCCCTTCAACGATGCGCCTCACGCGAGCATAAGAAACTTTCGTGTCCTCTTCCTCCTTTACCCGTACAACAGTACGCCCGCGTAGTTTCAGCAAGGAAGGCTACAAATCCCGTCCTTGTAGCGTAGGATCGTTCCACGTAATGGTGCAAGGACACGCAATTGATCCGAGCCCTCTACGTGTGCTCCCTTCCGCTGGAATGAGACGAATTCGAGAGCATCTTCAGGGCATATTCCTTCGGTTGGATAAGAATTTGGGGTTTTGAATTTTGAATTCGTATATGGGTCAAAACTCGTGTTAACCCACCCCAAAAATTGAAACCCTAAAAAATTTCCTCTATTTAAACCCCCCATATCCTTCAGATTCGGGGTTGGAAAAAAATTGGGGGAGGAAGTTCTTTTTTTTCTTTCTGTTATTTCACATGAACTAAAGAAATTACAGAGAGTTGAAAAATTAGGTTTAGGTTTCGTTATTAGGATTCTTTTGGGGTCTATTTTTTGGAAGATTTTTTTGAAAAGAGTTTCAATTTTTTTTGTAGAAAGTTAATTTTCAAAAAGAGTATAACAGGTAAAGAGACAAACGAAAAGAATTGAAATTTGGAAAGTTTACTTCTGTTTTGTCATAATGTATTCGGACTATGAAGTTTCACGGAAAAGTCTTAGTTATCGTTCAAGTTCAAGTCGTGTGTTGAATCACTTCCGCAGCTCGTTTCCGTCCCGGTTTTGCTGCTTGGAGAAAGGTAATCTGCCATCCCTTTCTTTATTCAGCTATGTTATTTTCTTTAGTTAATTTTAATGATGTTTTCTCTTTGGTAGAGTCTATAAAATTCATCTGTTTAGGTATAATAGCTTGTATATACTCATATTTTTGGTCTCCTGTTTTCTTTAATTTCTTATCCTATTTATTTAGCTTCCCTGAATTAGTTCTTGTCTAGTTATTGATATTAATGTGCATATGAGTTCTATAATTTTTGTCTTAGACTATTTCATATAAGTCGCGTTGATTTTGGATGAATTTTTTTGTTTCTGTTTTGTTGTTCCTTGAGTAGAGTAAGTTCCTGTTCATGTGTTTTTTTATGTTGTTGTTCCTGATTAAGTTGGAAAGCTATGTAGAATAGGGTCACGACTATTCCGCAACCTATTTTGATGCCCTTTTATTTGTTGGCTATTATCTCACTATTATAGTTGGATTCTTCAACTTGGAGCTAGAGTGTATGCTCTTGAATTTAGATAATGCCCAAGTACCCCCTCAACATATGCCCGAAATCTCAGAGACACACTTATACTATACTAAGGTCCTATTACCCCCTTGAACTTATTTTATTAATAATTTTTTACCCCTTTTTAGCTTACGTGGCACTATCTTGTGGGACCAACGATGGTTGACTTTTTTTTCGAACTAGTGCCACGTAGGCTAAAAAGGGGTAGAAAATTACATATAAAATAAGTTCAGGGGGGTAATAGGACCTTAGTATAGTATAAGTGTGTCTCTGTGATTTTGGGCATAGGTTGAGGGGGTACTTGGGTATTTTCCCTTTTTATTTTATCCTTACATCCCTTTTTAAAATTCTTGTTATGTGACTGCTGGTTTCCTTCCTTCTCGCTACCTCTTAAAATTCATATGATAAAATACAAGTCATTTTCTTCTCCGCCTCGAAGTATGTTACTAAAATGCTATGTTGAACTAGTTGGAGTTGGAGTCTTTAGATTTTAAAAAAAATTGTCTCTTTCAAAATATATACTTGTCCTCGTAGTTTAGGATGTAGGATGCATATGTTTTACATGAAAGATTACATTTGGGATTGGATTAATCGTCTAGATTTTTTTTTAGAAAAAAAAACATGTTTTCCACTTTGATGTGGTCCCGTTACATCCTCTCTTAAATACTTTTCGTTTCTTTAAAATGTTGGAATTGGTTAACCTTTTTATAGTATCTTATCTTGGGTAAACTCATATTTGAAGTCAAGTTTCCTCTCAATTTCTATGCGTTAAATATCTCAAAATAGCTATGTATGTGTTTGAGGGTCTTGTTTGTCTTAGAGTGATAACTTTTTTTTCAAAGCTTGTTCATATTTTGTCCATTTGTTGTCTTGGCCTAAATTTCCCTATTGTTACTTATGTTTTCCTTCTTCCCATTTGTTGCATGTAAAAATTCCGCTCGAGTCCGTTTGGGACTCCACATTTTGGTTCTGCATTTCGGAAGAGCCATAAAGGCTCGGAAATTTCCTTGGAGTCAACCCATCGAGGCAGATGTACGGAACCCAATTTCATGAAGATTGAAGGGACTTGAAGAAGGCGGATTAGAAGATCTAATTTATTTAGTTACGTTGTATTTATTTCGGGCATAAGCCCTTATCGTTTTTTTTACTTTCTTTTATTCATTCTTGTATGCTTAGATTAGGACAGGTGAAGTGGGTCGAAAACCCAAACGAGAAATGGGTTAAAAAACCCAAAAAGCAGGTGGGTCCAAATTTCGGTCAAGGCGGACAGAACCCGAAATTGGACCCAAGTCTCTCTCTCTCTCTCTCCCTCTCCCTCTTTTACTTGTTTATATGCTTTCTTGTAATTGTCGTTAGCTTAGAGTTAGAAAAATCCAACCCCGTCGAACGTCATACTATTTTAACAAACCCAAAACTAAATTTCAAAACGATAATATTTCAAATTCGCAAGTTCGCTTAAATTTAAATTTTAGGAAGTTTAAATAAAATTCACAAATCTTAAAATATTAGTCAAATGGTTAGTTGCCGGAAATCCGCATTAAGCGGAACGTCTTAGGTGCCTTCAAAACCTTCCTAAGACGTTAATAAGAATCCCCGGACCCTTTTAAATTTTTCAAACGATTTTCCTGTTTAAATTATTTGAACACAAGTTTTCTTAATTTTTCTTAAAAATTAAGTGGCGACTCCGAAAGTCAAAATCTTTTAAAACGAAATAAACTCTTTCGTCGATTTTTCGATAAAACAGCACTTGTATGCTTGGGATGGGATTGTTGGTGAGGTTCTTATGATATATGATGATATGAACTCTTGTGCATGTATTGTTATTATGAAATTATGTTGGAGTTACTTTGGCTATGGTCTTGATTTTCTACTATTCATGTTGCTATGACCTTATGTTGATAGTGTCCATGTTGCCTTGACTTTGATGATGTTGGTCTTGTGTTGCATATGGATTTGTTGTAATAAATATTTGGTCATTAGCTTGCACGTCCTCTTATTTGTGCATTAAGGCTTTCAAAAGGTACTTAGCATGACTTGAGAAAAATGTCCTTTTGAGCATGATTTCAAATGGTTTATGTGCATCTATTCATACTTAGTACAAGTGATTTTACTAACACATATTCTTTATGTTTCTACAAATATATAGGTTCAGGTCGTTGAGGTATCAAGGCCAATTGCAGGGAGAGTTGGACATCTTTACCAAGCCAATTGCAAGGAGAGTTGGACATCTTTACCAGGTTAAATGTGAGACGTTATTATTAGACTAAATCCTTATATGTTGATTATATTGTCTAAACGAGAAGCCTATGTAAGCTTCCTATGCGAGGAGTCTGAGTATACTCCATAAGTAGTGTGTGAGAGGTCTATGTAAACCTCAATATATAAAAGTTTTAATTTTTCCGCATTTTTAACCTATGAAATATAATGATGAATGTTAAGAGACTAATTTTAGTCATCTCCAAGGACGACGACGCCGATTACGTCTAAAGGGTGTCCCCCGATCGTGACACCCAGATTCCGTCTAAAGCTAGCCTGACTAAAAATATTTAAGTCTCTATCTGAAAAGCTTTTTTGTCCAAATTTTTTCACTATTGTCTCACTCATAACAATCGAGTCTAGTTGTCACATTGCTACAAGTATGATTTTCTTCTTAATTAATGTCTTCAATTATATCCCTTAATTAGACACAATCATAAATTAATGATTTTTAGTTATAGCTCAGATACATAAATCTACATGAGGCACATATATGTATCTGAGGCCCAAAGTATGATGTAGACGTAATATCACAAATTGGCGCGAATCCAATTAATTTTCCATTGATTTTGCATTTGTCTAAAAATTCGAAATAAATATACAGTTATATAGATGTGAACCTATATATATATATATATATATATATATAGATGTGAACCTATATAGTTATATAGATGTGAACCTATATATATATATATATATATATATATATATATATATATATGAGTTTGAAACCCACTTGATACACGCAAGAAGTAGAGTTAGGTGGGGTTCGTGGGTTTCGACGAATCTAATAATCTTTTCCTTAATCTTGTATTTGTAATAGAAAGTTAAATAAATATATTTAAAATGGGTACGTGTTAGTGAGTTTGATGGTTATTATTAGCTTGAGATCGAAGTCTTGCTTGTAATTAAGAACCCCCAAACTCAAAAGTCACACTTCACCTCTGATAATCTCATGACCCGAACCCAATTAAAAGATACTCTTTTTTTTTAAAAAAAAAAGGGTTCAAAAATTCTCAACGAGCTTGAGCTTCTCCTTTCCATAGTGGTAAGGCCCGAATGAAACTACTTTTGGTTCATAGTCCTCTTTGTTTTCCTCTTTCTCTTCTCTCTTCAACCATGGAACCTTTTGCATTTATCAGCATTTTCTTCCACTAAGAAAAAATTATTCAATTTTAGTTAGACTTCAAAAGTGAACAACTAGTATATTAATGGACAAATTACAGAAATCACATACTTTTAATGTAAAATTACAATCTATCCCTTAAAAGTTTATAATTACATAAATCTATCAAAGGAATACAATAATATAAGCGTTGATACATTAAAAAGAAGGTCAGATACATTAATGGCCAAAAAATCAAAGCGTCGATAACGGAGGGTCGAATGCATACGCTGATACATTGAAAGAGGATCGGATACATTAATGGAGGCTTCAAATATATTAATGACCAAAATATAATTAAAGCGCTGATATATCAAAAAAGAGGGTCGAATACATGTGCTAATACATTAAATGGAGGGTCGGATACATTAATGACATTTTTTACTTAAGGGAAAAATGAGGAATTTTGGAGATTTGTAAAACTTATAGGGGATAATGGTAATAAATAAACTTATTTATAAGATTTTTGTCATTATTCCTATATTAATTGGGTTTGGATCATGAGGCTATCAATATGGGCAGGGATGGATGAGGCAAAATTTAATGAGTTGAATATAAGTTTATTCAATAGTATGTCATGTAATAAATTAAAATAACTAGAAAATAAAAGACCCTTAATCTTAAGGGTAAAAATAGACCAAAAAAAAGATGGATTAATGAGCATTTTTAGTTCAATAGGTGAATGAGGAATTTTTTGTTATCCTTCATTTGTAGTTTCTCATTCTCTTTTTTTCTCATGTTGAATTATGCACATAACATAAATCTTTGTAAATTGATTCTTAAAAAGCATGTTGAAATTTTAATCTGAAAGTGTTTTTACAGAATAGTGGAGAGAATCTTCATATTCAACTTTTATTTTAAAAAATTATGAGTATAAATAATAATTAACATTCAATAATTAGACAGAAGAACTTCACATTCTCTTAAATAAAATAATATCTCTAAGCCAAAAGCAAACATTCTAAATTTGACAATTACTATTTAACTATTTATGGGTCCAGCCAATAATTTGGAAACCAAAGTTCACAATTTTCCAGCCATAATTAAAATTTTACATCAACAATAAATAACTTCTCATCACAGTAAATAGAGATTTGATGCATACAATTTATAATTCCTAAAATATATCATCAATTTGGTACATATGGAAATCATATAAATGCTTGATATATTACGAAATACACTTGCAACCATCATCATAATTATTATGTTAATTATTTTTATTATTGTATCACATGTACATCTTCTTTTAAACCTAAGAGAAATATTGTATATATGATTTATGAAGAGAAAAGAATAATACTCTTTTTTCATAAACTTTATCTTTGAATAATTAATACAAAAGGAGCAACACAAACTTTTTAAAATGACAAATTCTAGATATATGGTCAATTTGAATAATGAATATTTATATATTAGATATATGGTCAATTTGAAGAATGAATGTTTATATTCTAGATATATGCTCAATTTGAAGAATGAATGTTTCCACAAATAAATAATCGACTAATAAGATCAATAGATTATACAATATAAACGAAAAGTCAAATAAAAATACATTTTAAAAAATCATATGTGATTTTTCTTATTTAGTAATTCCTCTCACTACTAATAAATAATAATCTCGAAAATATATTTAAACTAAAGAAAGGCACTCTATCGCTAGTCACATATCAAATTAATGAATTATGAATTTCATTATGAATTTCATCAATAATTAAAAAATATAGTAGAACATGAATTATATTGTATAACTCCAATTTTCATATAGGACGCAAGATATTCCAATAGAAAACAAAATCATAAGAACGCATATCGATCAAAATATTAAAAAAGGATGTACAAAATAGAAAGGCTTGACAAGACGGAATGGATAAAAACAAAAGAAAATTACTGCAATACAAAATGTTGAGCAAGACTAATTTTTTGCTTGATAATCTCTCATCATCCTCTTATCACTTACATGAAGACCATGTTAAGTATTTTGTAGCAGTAGCTACGATGACTTTTGAGTAGGTAAAATTAATTTACCTTAAATTAGTTCGATGATTTTAGTCCATATCAAATTTATTTAAAAAAATTCTTCAAATACTGATTGTTTTTACAACAAAAGAGAAATGAATTATTAATGTAAATTTCATTCATGCGCTGATTTAAATGAGTTATTTATTAAATATTTAAATATATTTTATAACATTTATTTTAATTATTTTAATATAAGGGTAAAATGTTAATTCAATTTTGAGCTTTGAATCTTTCCACTTATAATAATATATGATATATGACATTATTTATCCTTTTTAACTCACTTTGCATTTTATTTCTTCAAGTCTTTGATAGTTAGAATGATATTCTATTAAAAATATGAATCAATAGATGAAAGGTATTGAAAAAAGTAAATCATAAATATTCTTTTATTTCTTCGTAACTTTCGATATTAAAGTATTGTATACCAAGTTATCAACTTTCTAAATCAGATTCTATGATTCTAAACTCTTATCTTATTTGAAATTTATCAACTTGTTACTTATAGACTTATATTATTGATTCATATTATAAATTTCTCAATAAAATAATGTTTTTCAATGTTGAATTAATAAAGTCTTGCTTAAAAATAATAATTAAAAAGGTATTTGAAAAAATCATTTATAAAAATGATATTAACGAATAATCCACATCTAAAAATTTAGAAAAATAAATAAATATTGATAAAATTTAATTAAATTTTAAGCCTCTAATTAATTTCACTTTAGGCCTCGAATTATGTTAAGTCTGTAACACCCCGTATCCAAAGCAGACAAAAAACCAGCTTTAAAGAAAAATCTGCAGGTGCAACTGACGGTGGAATCGACGGACCGTAGCCTGACCCACGGTCCGTCATGAACATCCGTCGATGGGGTCAAAAACTCCCAAAAAATCTTAGCCTAAAAAAATTGGTTAAGTGTTAGTCGATGGACGGACATACGGTCTGTATGTCAGACTACGGTCTGTATTCTATGACCATCGATTGAGACCCTATTCACCCACTCTCTTACAAGAGCCACGTATGACCAACACGGTCCGTAGGTGGAACCATGGTCCGTAGGTCTGACCGTAGGGTGGAATTAGTAGACAGTTAAAGGGGAAGTGCAGTTGAGTCAATTTCAAATTGTCAAAACTCTTACCACAAAATTAATTAGGCGTACCATTACCTATTTACAAATACATAATTGAGTTATCTTTTCATAGCCACCGACCTTGCTAAAATCAGACCTTTGAGTAAAAAATTATGCATGTTTTAGTAAAGGTCTGTCGAACAGGCCCAACCTACGGACCAAACAACGGACAATCAGTCCTGGTCATCGTTTGGTCCGACATCAACTTACACAGGGGTCTTTTGGTCTTTTTCCACTTCCTTTAAATCTTAAGATACATCGTATTGACCCTAAATCATTAGATTTTAGCCAATTTAAGTTTAGAAATATAATTAAAACTTACCTAAGTCAAAATCATAAATCAAAAGTTAGAAAATTAGAAGCAAGAAAGCAGAAAAAGCTCAAGTACCCTAGTTCAAGAACGAAGCAAGTTTCCAGCAGTTCCAGCCCCGAAATCTAAGTGTTTCTCCATGAATTTCATCACCAGGCATGTGGGATTTCACTAGTGGGTTCCTTTCACCATTCGGTCCCTAGTTTTCAGTCAGATTTTTTATTCCCATATCATGATTAGACCTAAGATTTCTAAAACATAATGAGCTTGTTAGTTATATGTTCCAAATTAGATTATCATGTTATTATTCAGTTTATTGCATGAATTTTAGAACCCTAGCTATGTATTTCTTTACTTCTTTAATTACACATGCTAGGTTAGATATTTCAGTTACTTCAGATATACATGCCTCAGTTATAAATGCATAATTACCATTTTAATTATTGCATTCTCAGTTTGAATGTTCAGTTTTGAGCTGCCCAGTATTTATAGAAACTCAGTCATTATTAGCCATAAATCAATGGGAGTAAAATAATATCGAGTTGGACTTCGGTTCACCCTACCTTAATTAGTCCCAAAACTACTAGCCAAGTAGGTTGTGAGTCCCCTCTGTGGGCAATCAGTTTAGTGATCACGCCAGCATGCCTTTATACCTTTGGCAGGTTATATTGGGTCCTCTCGATGGGGTGTATACATCGGACTCCATATTTAGCTCACGTGGTTTTATTATCGGTTATTAGTAACTCCCACATTTCAGTCAAACTCTCTTGCATTGGCCATTTATCAGTATATTCAGTATTCAGTTCAGCATGGTATAAATTGTTCATTGTATTCAGTTAGCTCAGAAAATCAACAAATCATGTTTAGATTATTGTAGTTGCTTTTGTGCTTGTTCAGTTATGTTTTATTTCAGGTTTAATCTATCTTACATTCTCAGTAACTTTCAAGTACTGATGCATATGTGTGTTACTCTTCTCGTGATGTAGGTTCAAGTTCTCAGCATCTAGATCACGCATGAATCAATTTCCGATCTTCCGTTCAGTAGATTCAGTTGTGAGGTGAGTCCTCATTCTCCGAGGACAATAGTAATGAGTTTTCTTTCAGTATTTAGTCTTTTAGTTTCAGTTTTTGCTAGATTTAGCTGGGGATTGTCTCAGTATTTCTAGTTAGTTAGCGGCTTATCTCAGACACAGTTAGTTTCAGTTTAGTGTTGAGTTAGTAACTTCATTGTATTAAACTCACCAGTCTTCGTATTATATCAGTTTTAGCATATGGGTATTCCCCATCTTTTTCATTATAATTTATGATTTAACTTTCACATCAGTTTATTATCTTTAGTATGCTCATGATCATGCCACCAAGGCTAGCTTGGGATCACTTGTGGCCCTAGGTTCTGTGTCTGCATCTCAAGGGTAGCTCGGAACATTATAAAACTTGGTAACTTTAAGTGTCCTAGGATGTCTGAAAATCCGCACTAAGTAGAGTCCTTTTCATGGGTGTGAAGTGCATCACATCTAATGAGAGGGAAACTATGAAGTGTTTTACAAAAAACTTCACTTTCTTATTACTTTTATCATGCGTAAGGTATGATCTAATTCCATTCTAACTCGACGTTGTGTGCTTAAGATCGTGCCTTCTCGTGGAGCTTAGGCATGGAAT
Source organism: Solanum arcanum (assembly GCA_027789145.1). Classification (NCBI taxonomy): domain Eukaryota; kingdom Viridiplantae; phylum Streptophyta; class Magnoliopsida; order Solanales; family Solanaceae; genus Solanum; species Solanum arcanum. Next base: position 68,596,614 of record CM050941.1, on the reverse strand, counting down.
GCTAATGCACGTAATGCTAATGCATTTCCTCTAGTTCCAGATAAGGAAGTTCTAATTTAGAGTTTCACAACGCCAATTCAGTTTTTGGCTCAAAGAATGACCAACCAGAACAATCAAAAAGTTCGAGTTCCTACTAATAAAAATGATCGATAAGTGGCAGTCAGAGTTTGTGATTTTGTTAGGAAGAATCTGCATTAGTTTTTAAGGTCACGGGTAGGTAAGGACCCATGAAGTTCATTGATGAGGTCAAGACAATATTTGGTGTGATGCAACTAATTGGTAGTGATAGGTGAAATTGGCATCCTACCAGCTTATGGATGTGACTCACATATGGGAATTCAGTAAGTGGAAAGACAACAGGGATGACTTTGTCTTTTGTAACTCAGTATAACAGTCCAATTCAGCGTTAGTCCAGAAACTCTCTCAAAATCTTTCTCAATCTCTACTCTAGTCGGTGACCCAGTTATATCTAGACGGATATACAAAAATTGCCCTGTCACGGTATCTCAGAAAGTCACCTTAGCAAATCTTGTAGAGTTAGAAATGATAGACTTCGATGCCATTCTAGGCATGGATTGTTACATTCATGTTATTCCTCAGTCGATTGCAGAACCAGGATTGTTCATTTTTAGTTTTCAGATAAACTAATCTTAGAATGGAAGGGTAGTAGTTTAGCACCTGAAGTCTAGAAAGAAGATCTCTAAGGGTTATCTCTATCATCTAGTTTGGGTTAAGGATTCTAGCTCTGAAACCGAACTACTGAGTCAGTTCCAGTAGTCAATGAGTTTCCAGAAGTGTTTCTAGAAGATCTTCCTATAGTCCCTACCTAAAGAGAAATAACCTTTGGAATTGATCTCCTTCCATACACCCAGCCTATTTTTATTCCTGCTTACAGAATGGCTCCAACAGAGCTTAAGAAGTTGAAAGATCTGTTGAAATACCTTCTAGATAAGGGCTTCATTAGACCTAGTATTTCACCATGGGGTGCACCAGTGTTGTTCGTCAGGAAGAAAGATGGTTTTCTCAGAATGTGCATTGACTATAGACATTTGAACAAGGTCACAATCAAGAATAAGTATCCCATTCCCAGGATTAATGACTTGTTTGATCAACTTCAGGGTTCTAGTCACTTCTCAAAGATAGACCTCCGATCGAGTTATCATTAGCTTAGAGTCAGGAGAGTGACATTCTGAAAACAGTCTTCAGAACTCGGTATGGTCATTATAAATTTATAGTTATGTCGTTTGGACTAACCAATGCTCCTGCAACTTTCACGGATTTGATGAACAGAGTGTTCAAGCAATACTTGGACTTGTTCGTTATCGTCTTCATTGACGATATCCTCATTTACTCTAGGAATGAGGAAGAACATGCGAGTTATTTGAGAATTGTTTTACAGACTCTTAAGGATCGCCAATTATTCCCTAAGTTTAGCAAATATGAGTTGTGGTAGCAATCTTTGCTTTCCTTGGTCACATTGTACCTATTGAAGGGATACAAATGGATTTACAAAAGATAGATACAGTGAAACACTGGCTCAGACCTACCTCTGCTGCAGATATCAGAAGTTTCTAAGGTCTAGCAGGTTATTATAGAAGGTTCGTGGAATGATTCTCCTCCATAGCCTCACCATTGACTAGGTTGACTCAAAAGATGGTCAAGTTTCAATGGTCAGATGATTATGAGAAAAGCTCTGCAGAATTAAAAAAAAGATTGACTACAGCTCCTGTCTTGACTCTACCAGAAGGTTCAGATGGTTATGTTATATATTGTGATGCATCTATAGTTAACCTAGATTGTGTGTTGATGCAGCGACATAAGGTTATTGTGCATGCTTCTAGACAACTTAAGATGCATGAAAAGAACTATCCAACTCAAGACCTCGAGCTTGCAGCAATGGTGTTTGCACTCAAGATATGGAGAAACTACATGTATGGTGTTCATGTAGATGTGTTCACTAACCAAAAGAGCCTTCAGTATGTGTTCACCCAGAAAGAGCTGAATTTTTGTTAGAGGAGATATCTTGAGTTCCTTAAGGACTATGATATTAGTTTACATTATCATCCTTGTAAGGCGAATGTAGTAGCAGATTCTCTTAGTAGATTATCTATGGGTAGTGTAGTCCAGATTGAGGAAGAAAGGAAGGAGCTAGTGAAGGATGCTCACAGGCTTGCTCGTTTAGGAGTTCGCCTTATGAGCATATCAGATAGTGTTGTAACAGTTAAGAATGGGGCAGAATCTTCTTTGGTAGTGGAGGTTAAGGAAAATAAAGACAGTGATCCAATTTTTCTTGAACTTAAGAATGCAATCCAGAATCAGAAAGTGAAGGTTTTATCCCAAGGGGGAGATGGTGTACATCGCTACCAGGGTAGAATGTGTGTTCCTGATGTGGGTGAGTTGAGAAAGCATATCCTTGCGGAAGACCATAACTCTAGGTATTCTATTCATCCAGGTACCACTAAGATATACCGCGATCTGCCGGAAGTCTAATGGTAGAATAACATGAAAAGTGATATAGCAGACTATGTGAGAAAGTGCCCCAATTGCCAGCAAGTCAAGGTAGAACATCAGAAACCAGGAGGTATGACTCAAGAGATCGACATTCCTACTTGGAAGTGGAAAGTGATCAATATGGATTTCATTACAAGGTTATCGCATACTCACAGACAGCATGACTCAATTTGGGTGATAGTTGATAGGATGACTAAGTCTTCTCGCTTTTTGGCGGTCAAGACTTCATATTCGGCACAGGACTATGCCAAGCTTTACATTAATGAAATTGTGAGGTTGCATGGGGTTCCTTTGTCTATCATCTCACATAGAGGTCCTCACTTTACCTCTCATTTCTTTAATTCATTTCAGAAGGGTCTTGGTACTCAAGTTAACCTTAATACAACATTTCATCCACAAATGGATGGGCAGGTAGAGCGTACCTTTCAGAACATAGAGGATATGTTGAGATGTTGTGTGATTGATTTCAAAGTTAGTTGGGATGATCACCTTCCTCTTATTGAGTTAGCCTATAATAATAACTACCATTCTATCATTCAGATGACCCCTTATGAGGCTTTATATGGGCGTAGATGTAGATCTCTTGTTGGTTGGTCTGAAGTAGGTGAAGCAGCTTTGATAGGTCCAGATTTAGTCTTTTATGCTATGTAGAAAGTGAAACTCATTAGAGATAGACTTAAGACAACCCTAAGTCGTCAAAAATCTTATGCAGATGTAAGGAGAAGGGAGCTAGAGTTCCAAGTTGATGATTGGGTTTTTCTGAAAGTCTCACCTATGAAAGGGTGATGAGATTTGGAAAGAAAGGGAAGATCAGTCCTAGATATGTAGGCCCTTACAAGATCTTGAAAAGGGTTGGCAAGGTGCTTTTTGAGTTAGAGCTGCCAGCAAAATTAGCAGCAGTGCATCCAGTCTTCTACATCTCACTCTTGAAGAAGTGTGTGGGTGACCCAGCCTCTATAGTGTCATTAGAGAGTGTGGAGGTTAAAGATAATATTTCTTATGAGGATGTACCAGTTGATATTCTTGACCGTCAGGTAAGAAGGTTGAGGAATAAAGAAGTCGCTTCAGTCAAGGTTTTGTGGAGGAGTTAGTCCGTAGAGGGAGCTACTTGGAAAGCAGAAGCATTCATGAAAGACAAGTATCCTCACCTTTTCCCTTCTGATTCCACTCCAGTTTGAGCTAATAGTTCCTTTAAAGTTTTCCAGTCATTCATGCATAAATTTAGTCTTAGAATCATGTTCTCACAGTTGCTACTTGCATTTTTAGCGTATTTGCATGGTCTCGGAACTCAATTCAATCAAACTTAGTTCTCATTGTTTAGTAGTAGGGTTTGCATCTCTCTCCCTCTACTCCAGCTAGTTTAGTCTTCATGCGAGGACGAATGTTTCCAAGGGGGTGATAATGTAATACCCCGTATCCAAAATAGGCCAAAAACTAGATTTACAGAAAAATATGCAGGTGCAACCAACGGTGGCATCGACGGACCATAGACTGACCCACAATCCATCCTGCACATCCACCGATGGGGTCAGAAATTCCCAAAAAACTCAGCCCAGGAAAATTGGTTAAGTCTTGTTCGACGGACGAACCTACGCTCCGTAGGTCAGACTACGGTTCGTAGTTTATGATCGTCGATTGAGACCCCATTCACCCACTCTCTGACAAGAGACACGTATGACCAACATGGTCCGTATGAGGACCCACGGTCTATAGGTCTGATCGTAGGGTGGATTTAGCAGACAGTTAAGGGGGAAGTTCAGTTAGGTCAACTTCAAATAGTCATAACTCTTAGAACAAAATGAATTAAGTGTCACATAACCTACCTACAGATTGATAATTGAAGTAGCTTTCCATAGCCACCAACCTTAATAAAATCAGACCTCCGAGTAAAATATTTTACCTGTTTTAGAAAAGGCTTCACAAACAGGCCCAACCTACGGACCAAACGACTGACCGTCATTCCTGGTCGTCGTTTGGTCCGACAGCAACTTACCCAGGGGTCATTTGGTCTTTTCCCACTTTTTTTTAAACCTTAAGATACATCATTTTGACCTTAAATCAATTTATTTTAGTCAGTTTAAGTCTAGCAACATAATTAAAACTTACCTAATCAAAATAATAAATCAAAAGTTAGAAAATTAGAAGCAAGAAAGGAGAAAAAACTCAAGAACCCTAGTTCAAGAACGAAGCAAGTTTCGAGCAGTTCCAGCCCTGAAATTTAAGTGTTTCTCCGTGAATTTCATCACCATGTATGTGGGATTTCACTAGTGGGTTCCTTTAACCCATTGAGTCCCTGTTTTTCAGTCAGATTTTTGATTCCCATATCATGATTAGACCTAGGGTTTCTAGAACCTCATGAACTTATTAGTTATCTGTTCCAAACAAGATTATAATGTTATTATTCAGTTTATTGCATGAATTTCAGAACCCTAGCTATGTATTTCTTTAGTTCTTGAATTACACATGCTAGGTCAGATATTTCAGTTACTTCAGATATAGATGCCTTAGTTATAAATGCATAATTACTAGTTTAATTGTTGCATTCTCAGTTTGCATGTTCAGTTTTGAGCTATCCAATATTTATAGAAACTCCCTCATAATCAGTTAATCACATAAATAAATGGAACTAGCATAATACAGAGTTTGAATAAGGTTCAACGTATTCAAATTAGTCCCAGAACTACTAGCCAAGTAGGTTGTAAGTCCCCTCTGTGGACAATCAGTTTAGTGATCACGTCAACATGTCTTTATATCTTTGGCAGGTTATATTGGGTCCTCTCGATAGGGCGTATACATCGGACTCCACATTTAGCTCATGTGGTTATATTATCGGTTATTAGTATCTCCCACAGTTCATTCAAACTCTCTTGCACTTACCATTTATCAATATATTCAGTATTCAGTTTCAGCATGGTATAATTGGTTATTGCATTTAGTTAGCTCAGAATATCAGAATATCATGTTCAGATTATAATACTAGCTTTTGTGCTTGTTCGGTTATCTTTTATTTCAGTTTTACTCTATCCTACATGCTCGGTACCTTTCAAGTACTGACGCATACGTGCGCTACATATTCTCATGATGTAGGTTCAGGTTCTCAGCATCCAGATCACTCATAGATCGATTTCCGATCTTCAGTCCAGCAGATTCAGTGGTGAGTCCTCATTCTCCAAGGACAATAGTCATGAGTTTCTTTTCAGTATTTAGTCTTTTAATTTCAGTTTGTGCTAGATTTTGTTGGGGCTTGTCCCAGTATTTCTAGTCAGTTAGAGGCTTATCTCAGAATAGTTAGTTTAAGCTTAGTGTTGAGTTAGTAACTTCATTGTATTAAACTCATCAGTCTTCATATTATATCAAATTTAGCATATAGGTATTTCCCATCTTTTCATTATAATTTATGATTTAGCTTCCGCATCAGTTTATTATCTTTAGTATGCTCATGATATGTTAGCAGGATTAGCTTGAGATCACTCGTGGCCCTAGATTTTATGTCCGCGTCTCGGGAATAGCTCGGGGCATGACAGAGTTGCCCTGATGAAGCCACATATTAATCTTGCAAGTTCAAATTAATTTTAAATATCAAATTAGTTTTTATTTTTCTCATTGGCAGACTGTTAATTACTTGAAAAAATTTCTTCACAATTTTCAGGATTAATAATATATATATATATATATATACACACACACACCGTGATTGCCTTGAAAGTGATTAACATGTGCTTCATCATAATAATGGAGGTGGGAGAATATGGATAATCTAGTTCAATTAGTAACTCGATCCACATAAAAAAAAACTATTGTCAAGAAAAAAAACATCTTAATTCACATAATAACAAAGTGATATTTAGTGGTTAGGGAGGAAGATTCTGGTCTTCTAAATTCCATCTCTATAAGTAAGATGATTGAATTATTTTCTTTTGCAGAAACATTTAATGATCATTGAGTTAATAATATCATTATATTTAGAATTACAAAAGTTTTTAGCGATATTTGTATCGAGTGTTAATTATAAATATTAATATTTATTATTATCGTTAAATATAATATAGAGGAAATTTAATTCTTATGCTAAATTTTTTATTTATCATAGTGTAATGTCAATTAGATGAAAATTACACAGATAAGCTAACATATAGTAGTTACTTAGTTAACATAGCTATATTTTACTTAAATTAGCATCATTAACTTACAATCATAATTACGTGACCCACGTCCATTTGTATAATTTAACTTGCTACTTGTATAAATTCAGAATTTGTATATAGTTACCATAACTTGTATATAATCATCATGTTGATATATTTGTTTTGTTTAAAGGAAAAATGCACAAGTACCCCCTCAACCTATGCCCGAAATTCCGGAGATACACTTATACTATACTAAGGTCCTATTACCCCCTGAACTTATTTTATAAGTAATTTTCTACCTCTTTTTGGCCTACGTGGCACTAGCTTGAAAAAAAAGTCAACCAGCGTTGGGCCCACAAGATAGTGTCACATAGGCAAAAAGGGGTAGAAAATTATTAATAAAATAAGTTCAGGGGGGTAATAAGACCTTAGTATAGTTTAAGTGTGTCACTGAGATTTCGAGCATAGGTTGAGGGGGTACTTGTGCATTATCCCTTGTTTAAATTTATAAATACAAAATTTGTATATACTTATGATGTTTGTATATTGATAAGCGAATCATACAAACAAAAATATCCATAAAAAATAGAGTCGTCCAATATGGGCTAGGCCCGTTGGGTCGGCCTGGCCTAACCCAAGATTTAATAGGGGTGGGCTAATTTTTGGAGCCCATTTAAGAAAAGTATTTTTTAGCCCGACCTGAATAAAACTGTTGATTTGTGGGGCCTGAGAAATATCGATAGAATCGGCTCGTGGGTCAATAAAAATTAATTAAAAAATATAACACTATATTAAAATTTAAAATTAGATAGTGTTCAAACTCAAAATTGACAACTAGGTTACTATTTATATTTAGATATTTATACTTTTACTTGAAAAAACATAATAAATATTATAAAGATAATTTTATTTGTGAATTTGATTAACGAGTAGTAATATTAACATCATGTAATATTATTGTTGACACCCAATTTTGACCCTTCATGATTGGAATTAAATTTCGAATCTCTTATATTCTAAATGACTTCAAATAACTGATTTTATAAAATTCAAAATATTTTAAAGATATTTTAAATAGTTTTAAATATTTTTTTATAATTTTTTAAGTAATATATATGTTTTATATATAATTATCACATTTTGTAAATATTTCAAAAATCAACTGAAAAAGAGTTTGCTTTTAGAAGCAAATATTTTATTTATTAGTTTAGTTTAAACTATAGTTAATATTTTTGAATGAATAGTTTGATTAAGTAAATTATTTTAATCTGTTAAATTTAAGGAGCTTGTTAATTAATCTTATCTAAATTCATCTTATTTAGATTTTAGCCGATTTTACAAATTAAACTCAATTTGGCTATATTCTTCACAATTCAGTGGACCCATTCCCAAAATCTTGGCCCAACTTTTTAATTCACTCAATTTTTTTCTGCTTCCATTTTCCAACCAGCCCAACACCTCAACAAATTCTCCATTTTCTGATTCCTTCAGCCCATAATTTTAAGAGAAAATTATATAAAATAGCAAACTAATAACCTAAATTAAATTGAATAGCTAGGGTTTGATTTAATTGTGCTCCATAGCAAACATTGACAAAAATTTGCCAGGCGTCTCTCTCCCAGAAGTCTCGCTCGCCACTCTCCCATTCTCGCCTCTCTCGCTTTATACACAGAAGTGTATAATTTACATTCTGCTTTTGTATAAAGCGAGAGAAAATTGTATATACACATGCAAAAATGTATATCTTCGTGTTATACACTTAATTATATAATTTACAAACATTTTACTTCAAATATTGCAGAGAAAAAGGCTAAAGAATTATACAATTGTGAATTATACAATTGCAGTGAAATACAATTTTTCTAGCTTTATACAACAGAAGTGTATATATTGTGTTTCTGTTTTTGTATAAAGCGAGAAAAACATATATTTTCTTGCTATACACTTATAATTATGCAATATACATACATTTTAATTCGATTCAACTGTATGCAAAGCTAATTATACAATTGCAGCGAAATAGGCCAGCGAATTATACACTTTTATATGTATAGCGAATTATACAGTTTTTATGTTTGCTATGGAGCGCAATTATGCAAAGTTTGCTATATTATACAAATATGATTTTTTTGTTTGCTATATGTGAAAGTTGCCCTAATTTTAAACCTCGTACCCGACCCACAATTCCAATACACACGCATACAGAAACACCCAGACGCCCGACCCTGTTCAATTTCTTCATGATTGACCCAGAAACCCAGTAATACCAAAACAGCCTCCTATATGGGTTCTTCTTCACACGAGGAGACGCGTACACGTACCCAGTACTATTTTCTTGTGCTTGGTGTGCATATGCCCTTTTTACTTCTATTTTCTCAAATTTGCTAGCTATTCAGACTTCTCATTTCATATTTGTTTGAGTTTCCACTTCTCATTTTGCATGTCTTAGTTTTGTTTCCATGATTACATAGCCTTGGATATTAGTGGTTTATGCTTCTAATAGACATGGTCTCCTACACTGTGATAATGGTATTTCCTGTATGAAGTGAGCTTACCTTGACTAAAATGTGTCTCATTTCATTTCATGATTCTTGATGGTTTGCACTTTCTTAGTCTTATTTTCTTAAATAGTTTAAAGGCTTAAAAGTAAATCTAACATGACTCAGAGTGTTCAGCTCATTATTATTATTATTATTATTATTATTATTATTATTATTATTATTATTCTTATTATCATCATTATTTGGGTATTTTAGCAAAAGGAATCGATGTTTAGAGCAAAATCTAGTTTACTGTCAGAATATAGCTTCTCTATTTGCAATCTATTATAGTGTTAATTTTTTATATCTCAAACTTTCCACCTTATTGTGATATAATGTGCTGTTTTGGTTTGTTAGGAGGCAACCTTTATGTGCATTTTTTAACCTAAACATAGAAATAGTTTCCTAGTGTAATAGATTGTTTTGTTTGATTCTAACTAGTTTGGGTTAAGTAATATTACTGTCATGTCTTTTTTAATTCCAACGAGGAAGTTTCGCTAATTGAATTTTGACGTTGTGCTTCTAAGATTCCATGTGCTGACTAAATGACAGTTTTGTTCCTTCAGTGAAGGTGCCTTTATTTCTCTGAATGATATAGCTCTTGTTAGCTTAAGTTTGACACTAGATTGCTTTCACATATGCTTTCCATACTTATTTGCTGACTTTCTTTTGGTTAAACTAAAATTGTGATTATTTCTGTTTTGATTTTGCATATGAGGCAAATGTATTAGGATTGGAAGATATACTCGTTGTTTTGTTTGTTTCCTCTTACGTTGGGCAGACTTAGTTTGCATTATTAAATGTTGTTAAGAGTTTGTTTACATGTTAAGTTAGTATCAACCCTCTTCTTGATTATTTACTGTTGGGAATTAAAAACACAACACACACAAATAATTCAGAGAAAAAAGAAACGGAACGCAAACGGGACACACAAGAATTTAACGTGGTTCGGTTTCCCTACTCCACGACTGTAACAGGAGGATTTTTATTTCACTTGTGCTCCTTCAAGAATTACAAATACAAGGATCATATTTATAGGAAAACCAAATGGTTAACCTAGGGTTTCAGTAATGGGTCGGGCCTGCTCACAAGCCTCCACAAAGCCCAACAATCTCCCACTTGGAGGCTTGAAGAATTTCAAGTGTCGGCCACTTAGAACACTTGTATGTCTAGTAATTTTTGTCAACTTTCTCCTGCTCTGACGCCTTCTCATCACCAATCGAAGGCCCGTTGAAGCTCCCAAGCTTCAACACATCGATCCACTACCGAATCGCCTTGACTCGTCCTCGGTCCCTACCGGCTCCCACTTGAGACACGAATCGCGGATCCTAGAACTCACGAGAACAAACACTCTCCATACTCGGCAAGAAATTTTACGGAGGCGTATCAGCAATTTGGAATCTGGTTCTCTTGACCCATCTGTCTTCTAGGAGCCTTGGTCAAGCACACGGCGGTGCTCCCACCGCCACAAACGCCTCGACCGGGTCTTCCTGAACCTTTCCTTGCTCGTTCATCCTGAATCGACTGTGGCTCTGAGTTTCTTTCTTGCAAAGACAACCTTCTTACGCCACGAGATTACGTGAACCGGACTTTGTTTTTCTTTGAATCGGGGCGGTCACTCCCTCAGACGGTAATCAGGCAATATACAACGATCCTCTTTTTGTTCCACGAGCCATGACAAGATTGCCCTCACGACCTTCCATCGCCCGTTTCGAACTTCACATGATGTCCCCTGTTCATCCACCGCCTAACGTAAATCAAACTTTTCGTCAAGCTTGGAACAACTCGACATCCTTCAAGGTCCGTAACCGACCGGGCGCTTCAAAGACCATGTCACCCATGCCCGTAACATCAAGAGCTCTATCGCGCAAGTCTTACCTTTCCAAAGTCTCCAATAACCAGATTACGCAATGCTTCAGCTTTGTGGGTAGCGTGAAAAGAAGCACCGTAATCCATGACCCAGAATCCACATTGCTCTCGCGCAGCGGATAAACAAATCCTCGTTGGCCGTTTTACGCAATGTTGACTTGTTTGTCTTTACGGCATTGATTCTGAAATGCCCCACCTCGCTGCGGTTCCAACATGTTACACCTGAGCCATCCCGAGCCTTCGGTGACTCCTTCTTCGGTTCCTGCTCCACTACCTGCATTATTTCCTCTGTCTCGACGACGTTTAGCATATCACCCGATGATTCTCCGTAACTCCTTCTTCCGACATCCTCGCCAAGAACGAGATCACGAATCTTCTCAAAGGTGAATCCATTAGGTCCCATCAATCGGCAATCGCTTGAACCGTTCAGGACCAAGCTGTCGAGCAATGATGATATTGATAGTAAAGCTTGAACTTCATCATCGAACTTAATGCCAATCGACAAAAGTCCGGCTAAGATCGAATTCAATGAGTTGATGTGCTCAGAATCGAATCGCCTTCCTTCATCTTTGTGTTCACCAACTCTCTAATCGAGAAAAATTTTGTTTCTTTGCGGATGGCTTCGTACATGTTAGACAAGGCTTCCAAGATGCCTTCATTGTCTTCTCCTTAAGAATGTTGAACGCAACATTCTTGGTCAACCAGAGTCGGATAAGCGACATAGCTTTAGATCCAAAAGCGCCCACTCTGCATCGGACAATTTTCTGGCTTGTCACCCAACACTACGTCCAAATCTTTCGAACCAAAGAAATCTTCAATCTGCATCTTCCACCAATGAAATCTGTACCATCGAACTTCTCAATTCGGAACTTCCCATCTTCTGTCATCTCAAAGGACTAAATGAGATACTCGGTACAACTAATTTCAGATCTTGGTAATTTCGTCAGAAATATTGCACCACAAAAAAAAAAAAAAAAAAAAACGCACCTTCGCAATTCCCTTAATCTGCTGCCAGACAATGGGCGCCAACTGAACGGCGCGACGGACAAAGACACTGACGACGGCTGTTCGTGACTCGGCTGTTCTCCTAGCCGGCCGCTTGAGGTTACCCACACGGTAACTGGCGCCTCCTCCTGCATACGATTCTTCACACAAGAACCCTAGGTGACAATTTCTCACGGTTTGTATTCTGATGTTGTTGAAACCTCGCTCGATACCAATTGTTGGGAATTAAAAACACAACACACACAAATAATTGAGAGAAAAAGAAGCGGAACGCATAAGCGGGACACAATAAGAATTTAACGTGGTTCGGTTTCCCTACTCCACGATCAGCAGGAGGATTTTTATTTCACTTGTGCTCCTTCAAGAATTACAAATACAAGGATCATATTTATAGGAAAACCAAATGGTTAACCTAGGGTTTCAGTAATGGGTCGGGCCTGCTCACAAGCCTCCACAAAGCCCAACATTTACTAATTCTTTTTTTCTCTTTTCTTTGCATGAATTACTCCTATATGCTATGTTATAGCTTCTCGGAAGTGTTTGTATGATTAATTTCCCTTGTTCTTGGCAAATGTATGAACTTGTCTTGGTTGTAGATAATTGTTTAAGATTCAAGTTTGGCAAAGGTTTGAAATGACTGCTTCTGAGATTTACTTTTCTAGAACTCTAAGCTGAGCATATGAAAAATTGTTGCCTTACTCCTCTGTTTCCTCTTAATTTTCCATTGTTCTCATTAGTTCTCATATAATGTTAAGGTTTGTTGATCTAAAGAGGTATTATCTTTGGGGTGGAAAAATGATTTTGTTCAATTAAGCCTGAAAACTCTATTGCTTAAACTCTTATCTGTCAAATTGAAACCATTGCCTTCTTAATGTTATCGTTTAAGATTTTATTCGTTTATGTGTCTGTTATCTGAATTTGGATTCGCTTATGGAATGGTTTCTATTTGAATGGTATTGGGCGAAGAAATTTGTTAGCTTCGAACTGTCGTCCCTTAGAATTGTGTATTGTTTTGCCTTTACAGTTTTGTTCTATATCCGCATGTGAATATATAATCATGTTCATACTTTCCTCTTGCATTTGTTTCACAAAAGATTGTTGTCTATTTGATCTTCTTCTTGCCGAAACAATGGTTCAAACCAGTTTCTTGTGCTTATAATCGAGTGTTAGTTAGGTGTAAATGGAGGTTGTAAAAGCTTGCTTGGACCATCGTACTTATCTATAGATTTAGCTTTCAAATTGTCCTATTTTTTTGTTCAAAATTATGATAAGTTATGTCCTAGAAAATGGCTTTGTAAATGTGCAAAGCTCTGTGTCAATGCCTTTCTGCCTCTTGCGTGATTGTTTGAGTTGGAATATAACACTCATAATTATTTTCATTGCATTTTGTTGCTTGCTCAAATTTCTTAGCAGTACCGTGTAGTTAGGATCACTATGGTTTAGTTTCTTTATTCGTTTTAAGCAATCATATTTTATTACTTTTAAAATATTATTCACTGTGTTTTGGATTCTTTGCATGATGATAATTAGATTGTTAATTTGACTTGATATTATTCATGTTGAGGTTCTTATTTTACTCTTTTGTTTTCCTCCTCTTGCATGAACACTCTCTCTCCAAATGAGTCCAATGGACTCCCTTCGCTTCCACTCTCTTCTTTTCGAGTCAAATCTACACCAAGACACGAAAGAAATGTTAGGTTGTGGAGCCTGATTAATATATATAATTGTTCACACGGTTTAACCTCCGCGGTGAGGTTGCCAGTGGGTTATGGGGGGCAGGAGCCCCCCATCCGAAGTAGGGGTTTGGTGCGGCGCCCCGACCTAAATTTTAGGTTATACTATTTATTTTCCATTTATTCTCTATAACCAAAAATACTCTGATTTATTAATATATATACCCCCACCGCCGTGGAAGTTTACTCACGGGGTGTTACCACGAAATATTGGTTTCTCTCCTTCTCTCTCTAGATCTCTCATCTCTTTCTCAAGAAAGTTCTTGTGTTCTTCATTCATCAAGTGTGTGTGTGTGGATTCGATGGTAACAACAAGTATCAGAGCTAAGGAGATTCAACACAATCACTGAAGATGGATAGTTCAAAGCTTGGAATCGAGAAGTTTGATGGATCTGATTTCAGTTTTTGGAAGATGCAGATCGAAGATTATCTGTACCAAACAGTTTCTCACAAACCGTTGACCGGGTTGAAGCCGGAATCCATGACGGAGGAGAAGTAAAAACTCAAGGACCGCCAGGCTCTAGGGTTGATCCGGTTGACTTTGTCAAGAAACGTGGCGTTCAACATCCTGAAGGAAAAGATTACGTCCGGTCTGTTGAAGGCACTGTCAAACATGTATGAAAAAATATCAGCAATGAACAAGGTATATTTAATGTGTAGATTGTTCAATTTACAGATGTCTGAAAATGGATCCGTTTTTGATCATATAAACGAGTTCAATATGATTGTGAGTTAACTCAATTATGCGGATATTAATTTCTAAGATGAAATTAAGGCGTTGTTTGATGTCATCTCTGTCCGAGTCATGGGATACTGTTGTTGCTGCGATTAGCAGTTCCCGTGATTGAAGTTTGATAAAATCCGTAATGTTGTTCTCAGTGAAAGTATTCGCAAACGAGAAGCGGGAGATTCATCGGGCAGTGCTCTCAGCGTTGACCGAAGGGGGAGAAGTAAGACGAAAGGCCAAAATAAATATGGTCGGTCAAAATCAAAGAATCCAGGAAAATCCCCGAACAGATCAAACGTGACTTGTTAAAACTGTGGAGAAAAATGGCACTTTCGGACGAGCTGTACAAAGCCAAAGAAGAAACAAAATCAAAAATTTGGAGATGACAGTGATTTTGTAAATTCAGGAGAGGATATTGGGGATGCTCTAATCCTTAGTATAAACAACCCGGTTGAATCATAGATTTTGGACTCTGGTGCATCTTTCCATTCGTCTCCAAGCAAGGAGTTGTTCCAAAATTGATTTGAAGTTTTGGAAAGGTGTATCTTGCTAACAATAAAGCCTTAGAGATTAAAGAAAAGAGGGATGTTTGTATAAAGACCACCTCGGTAAACCAGTGGACATTGGAGGATGTCACATATATTCCTGGGCTCAAGAAAAATCTGATCTCTGTTGGTCAGTTGGATAGCATGGGATATGCAGCAGAGTTTGGGAAAGGTTCGTGGAAGATTGTGAAAGGTGCTATGGTAGTAGCTCGTGGCACCAAATCTGGAACCTTGTACACCACTGCAAGGTGTATTAACATGGCCGTTGTTGCTGAAGGTGCTTTCCCTTCATGTCTGTGGCACAATAGACTTGGACACATGAGTGCTAAGGGAATGAAGATATTGGTTGCAAAAGGAGCTTTAGAGGGTCTGAAGTCTGTTGATATGGGTCTTTGCGAGAGCTGTGTTATGGGTAAACAAAAAAGAGTAAGCTTCACAAAGACTCCTAGAGAGCCAAAGAAAGTGCGGTTGGAAATGGTTCATACAGATGTTTGGGGACCATCTCCAGTATCATCACTTAGACGATCCAGATTCTATGTTACCTTCATTGATGATTTCAGCAGGAAGGTATGGGTTTACTTCTTGAAGCATAAGTCAGATTTGTTTGCAACTTTCAAGAAGTGGAAAGCTGAAGTTGAGAATCAGACCGGTTTGAAAGTCAAATGCCTAAGGTCTGACAATGGAGGAGAGTATGACAAATCAGAGTTCAAATCATTCTATGCAGCTGAGGGAATCAGATTGATGAGAATAGTTCCTGGTAAAGAAAGGAAAAATGGATTTGCTGAGACGATGAACAGAACATTGAATGAGCATGCAAGGAGTATGAGGATACACTGTGGGCTGCCTAAAATATTTTGGGTGGATGCTGTGAGCACAGATGCATACTTGATCAACAGGGGACCATCAGTTCCTTTAGGGTTCATGATTCCAGAAGAGGTGTGGACAGGAAAAGAACTCAAGTACTCACACTTGAGGACTTTTGGTTGCACTACTTATGTTCATGTTGATCCAGAAAAGAGAGACAAGCTTGATGTCAAGGCTGTGAAGTGTTACTTTATAGGTTATGGTTCTCATTTGTTTGGTTACAGGTTTTGGGATGAAAAGAACAGAAAGATCCTGAGACATTGTGACGTGACATTTGATGAGTCTGTCCTGTACAATGACAGAGAGTAGAAGGTTCTAGAGATTACAAAGCGAGTGGGAGTTGAGGTTGAGTTGGAGAAGAGTAACCCAGAGATGTCGAAGCAGATACTCAACCAACTCCTATTGAAGAATCTGAAGTGGAGCATGTTACACTTGAGCAGGTGTTAAGGAGATCATCCAGAACCATCAGGGCACCAAATAGGTATTCACCTTCATTACACTATTATTGCTAACTGATGAGGGGGAACCAGAGTCTTTTGATGAGGCCCTACAGGTGGAGGATTCGCTCAAGTGGGAGCAAACCATTGATGATGAGATGAGATCACTTGAGAAAAACGACACATGGGTGTTGACTGAGTTACCTATATGGAAAAGAGCTTTGCTGAACAAGTGGGTGTTTAGAATCAAGACGAATTTAGATGGCAAAAGAAGGTTCAAGGCTCGTTTAGTGGTTAAAGGATATTCACAAAGGTAAAGTATTGATTATGCTGAAATATTTTCTCCTGTTGTGAAGTTAACCTCTATTCAAATTCTGTTGAGTATTGTTGCAACAGAGAATTTGCATCTAGAGAAAATGGATGTAAAAACAACATTTTTCCATGGAGATCTGGACAAAGAGATCTATATCCAACAACCGGAAGGATTTGTGGTTCCAGGCAAGGAACACATGGTGTGCAAGCTCACCAGGAGCTTGTATGGACTAAAGCAAGCACCAAGGCAGTGGTACAAGAAGTTTGACTCCTTCATGATCAAGAGTGGATTCTGCAAAGCTGAAAAGGATCCTTGTTGTTACTTCAAGAAATACACTGATTCGTATGTCTTTCAACTCTTGTATGTGGATGATATGTTGATTTCAAGATCTAGTATAAGGGAGATTAACAATCTGAAGACAAGGTTGTCTGCAGCGTTTGAGATGGAAGGTTTGGGTCCAGCGAAGTAGATTTTGGGGATGAATATTTCTCGGGACAAATCTGCTGGCACTTTAAAGCTATATCAAGAGTTGTACATTAAGAAGGTGCTAAGCATATTCAGTTTTAATGATGCTAAACCCAGGGACTACTTCATTGGCAAATCACTTTAAATTGTCAAAGGAGCAGTCACCCAAGACTACCGAGGAGCGTGATCATATGACACTTGTTCCATATCCTTCAGCAGTTGGGAGTTTGATGTATGTTATGGTCTGCACTAGACCTGATATAGCACATGCAGTGGGAGTTGTTAGCAGGTACATGGCGAACCCTGGGAAAGAGCATTGGGAAGCTGTGAAGTGGCTTTTGAGATATCTGACAGGTACATCCAGCACTTCACTTTCTTTTGGAAAAGTCAAGGTGACTCTACAGGGTTTTATGGATGCTGATTTTGGTGGGGATGTGGAATCGAGCAAGAGTACATCCGGGTACATTTACACCACAGGTGGAACAACAGTGAGTTGGATGTCCAGGCTTCAGAAGTGTGTTTCTCTTTCATCTACTGAAGCTAAGTATGTGGCAATAGCTGAAGCTAGGAAAGAGATAATATGGCTAGCAAATTATCTGGAGGAATTGGGCAAGAAGCAGAGCGAGAAGATTCTTTACTCAGATAGCCAGAGTGTCATACAGTTGGTGAATAATCCAGTCTATCATTCGAAGACAAAGTACATCAGAAGGTGGTACCATTTCACTCGCAGAGCAGTAGAGGATGGCGATATGTGCTTAGAGAAGATAGGGTGCAAAGAATCCGGCAGACATGTTGACGAAATGTGTAGATGTTGGAAAAATGGGGTTATGTGAAACCTCAGTTGGTCTTCTATAGTTGTTGCTACAGATGTTGTGGTGCGGTAAAGATGTTGATGATGAAGAGATTTTTCTTTTGACAATGTATTTTTTGGATGACTGAATCAGTCTCCAAGTGGGAGAATTGTTAGGTTGTGGAGCCTGATTAATATATATATAAATGTTTACGCGTTTTAACCTCCACGGTGAGGTTGTCAGTGGGTTATGGGGGGCTGGAAACCCCCATCCAAAGTTGGGGTTCAGTGCAGCGCCCTGACCTAAATTTTAGGTTGTACTATTTATTCTCCATTTATTCTCTGTAACCCAAAATACTCTAATTTATTAATATACATATATATATACCCCATCGTCGTGGAAGTTTACTCCCGGGGTGTTACCACGAAATATTAGTTTCTCTCTTTGTCACTCTAGATCTCTCATCTCTTTCTCAAGAAAGTTTTTTTATTTTTCATTCATCAAGTGTGTTTGCGTGGATTCGATCCTAACAAGGAAAGTTGTTGTGATCCAAAAACCAGCAGCAACAGTAGCTCCAAAGAGATAAAACGAGGAGCAAAAAATTGGGTTAAAACCCATAATTAATGAGGCAGTAGAAGCAGCCTATAAAAGGCTAAAAACTGAAAATTTTGGACTTCCAAAAAGTCCAATTCGAACTGCAGCAACAACATCAATCAGAAGGCTGGGACATGGGCTGAAATAAAAATTTCAGTCACCCTGTTTTCCCTAAGTTCCCTGGTATCATTTCTAATATTTTTTTAGCTTAGATGAATCCTTTGGAGTTTTGCTTTATAAAATTCTGTTTCGTCAGCTTTAAGTATTTAGATTTCCCAAAGTTCTTTCAAGTTAAGCGACTTAAGCTCTTAGGCTAACTTGAGAATAATTTATATTCTTTCATATTTAGTAGTTAGCTTTGAATCCATATTTCGTGAATTTGAACTAGCCATTTGGTTCAAAATCAATAACTTGGATAAACTATTAAGTCAAAAGATATTTTTGACGGTTTAACACCTTAAACATTTTCCTTACTTATCAAGTCAGTTGATCTTTATTCATTTTTATAAAATAATTCTATCAAGTGACCTTAAGTTTTTCCTTAAAATTAGTCGGCTTTAAAATCCGTCGGCCAACTGCGTGTTAGCGGATTCTCTAAGGTGCCTAAACCCTTCCTTACCCTTCCTTAGAGAATTAGTTGAACCCTTACCCAAAACTCTATTTTATTTAATATGTTTTCTTTCAAAAAATTTCCTTTTAAATGGTTTTCTTATTTTATTCCTAAAAAATAGGTGGCGACTTTCCAAATTATAAATTTTTTCAAATCCTTTAACAAAAATGACCAAAGTTATGAAATCGGCTTCGAAACCTTTCAGTTTTTGAAATCGGGTCGTAACAATTGTTTTATCGATATTTATGATAATATTTTAAAATTATAATTTATAATTTAATTTAATAATTATAAAAAATATATAATTTTTTTAAAAAAATGGACCGTTCCGGCAAACCTGTGTAGCCTACGTACTTATGGGTTGGACCAACCATTTCCTGGCCAACACCAACAATGGGCTAGCCCGGCCGATCCGTAAAATGTCAAAGTTTGTATGAGTTAGCTCGGATGAGATGAACTAACCTATATTAACAGCTTTAATAAAAAACGAAGATATAAAACATAATTAAGTAAAACGTAGGTGAAATTTCTGCCGCTAAGTTAATTAAGGGCCCGTTTGGCCATAAATTTTCCAAATGATATTTGGAAAAAAATTGGCAAATAATGTTTGTCCATACAATTTGCCATTATTTGGCAAATATCCCAAATTTCTAAAGACTAGTTTTTTCTAGTATTTGGGTCAAATTATTAAATAGTGATGAAATGTTTAGTGAATATTAAATAATGATATGTTTGTTGATGAAAATTATAATAATTGGCTATACGTAACAAAGTCATGTGTTTTGTCTACTTTATGATGTATGGAATGATACTTGTTACACTCATTCCAAATTACCACATTGCTTTAATGTCATGGATACTATTTGTTATTGTTGTAACGAACATCCAATTGACTTGTAATACAAATTTTTAGTTAGTTTTTAAATCTTGTGTGTACACATCATATTTTTCTAAAAAAGGTGAAATATGCTTTCCAAATCTTATGGTCAAACACATGGTCAAATTTCACCAAAATTTTTATTCAAATAATATTTACCGAGAATATTTAAAAATTTATATGACCAAACGCTAGCTAAAATGAGTAGGGCTCTTGTGTGAATCTCAAATCTGAAATCAAATAAGTCAGGTCAACTATGTATGTAGACTTTAATGATGACCTAGTACTTGGATTTAAATATTAAGAAGTATAGTAGTATTAAATTGCAAGAAACTTGACTAAAGACATTTAGACAGGTATAGCCACGTTGTAGACATTACATATAAGTTATTCAAGTCTACACTAGATAGAAGAATCATTACCTGGAGACAATCTGTAATTTTCAAATATATGTCTAAAAACAACTACTCCAAGATCCTTTTTAAGATTATCATGTTCCTTTGTCCTTAGCATAACGAAAATCAATAGTTAAGTACGTACGTTAATATATTGATGTGTAAGTTAATTATTTCGTATTTTTAATTAAAGTGAAGTTGGAATTTTTATTAAGGTAGAGGAATATTTAGGGCTACTGCACGTTAACTCATATATATGTATTACCATTGCATTTTTTTTTTATATATAAAACTATTTAAATTATAGACGTGTGAACCTATGCTCAAAGTATCATACAATGATTAATGCAATGATGATTAGATGATCCAGCTGAGTCAGATTAGAAACTTAAATGTTACATCTATTTTGCTTCTTTTTTGTTTTTAGAATTGGGTAATACCTCTCTAAATGAATATTGTTAGCACTTAGCGTTTTAATTATTATTTTTTTCTTCCAATCTTTCAAAGTCTCAAGTCTGTTATATTAAAATAAAATCCTAAAAGAAGATTATTTTATGTTTAATGATAAGAACCTAAAAATCAAATTTTATATCTTAAATCCATCTTTTCGGAATATATATAGTGACTCATCCCCTTTGTGAAATCATTGACACGCCCCTGCATTAAGAAAATTCAAATATGAAGAAGTCGATAGAATTCAACATCTACTATATATACTTATAACTCCCGTCTAAAAAAAGAAAACACTTAATTATCATATTATTTTTCTCCTCTTGTATAGAACGAACGACCAAGTAGGCGTTTACATGTTTTTTTCACACTTCTCTCCCAAGTCCTAACCACCTTCATTTATTACCTATTTTTTTATTAAAAAAAACTAAAATAAGATTTAATAATGACTAGATTGTTGTTTATTTATATCACATGAATTTGGGTTTTAGAGAGATACAAGTTGAGTTGTAGCGTGCTGCATACCATTTCACAAGTCTTAGTGCCACAAAAAAAAAAAAAAGTCCAAATTGACATTATGGCAATGGAGGTGGCCCCCCAACACAACTGGGCTGAGATGGCGGAGGAGACGGTGGAGGAGGCACTCATCATACGTGGGGCTCGACGCTCTGCCAACGTTGATGGTGTTGTTGTTAATGAAGATAAAGTATCTTCTAGCAGTGATGAGGAAGAGGCTAGCAAGGACAAGACTAAAAATAACATCTACTTTAATCAAGGTAAAAAAACTTCTATCGTCTATACTGCTTTTACATCAATAGAACTGAAAATTTTAATACAATACTTCACTTTTGATGTCAATAACTTTTGTTTGGAGAGAGTAACTATTGATGCATCCTAGATTTAAGAGTGAAAAAAAGGAGAATATACTTTGGAACTATCATAAATGGTATGTAAATATTTTTGTCATATTTTTTGAGATTTTGGTATTTTTATCATAAAAAAACTAAAGCATATATGTTCTTTATACTAACGCACATACTTATATCATAATTTTATTCATCGACCCGACATTAATTTAAATATTGAATCGACGAATAAGATTATGTCACTTGTCCCAATTTAATGTTACGAGAGAACATGTATATAATTGCCAAATCAAGGCTTCTTAGTTGAAGTTTGACTTTAGCTTTATACCAAATAAAGGATTTTGTGGGAATTTTTTTTTTGGTATTACTATAATTGTCGCTTTATTATATTTAACGATAATAATAAATATAAGTATTTATAATCAATATTCTATATAAATATAATTAAAAGTTTTATTAATTTTATATTTAACTAGATTAATTCATAAATAATATTGCATCAATATTAAGAAATATCTATTATCAAAAATGTCTTTTTTTATCATAGTATAGCCCAATTTTAAAGTCAGCTAATAGCTAGATTAAACTATAGTATATGATGACGAAATTAGGATTTTAAAAATCAGAACCTCCTAGCAAGTTTATAGCTAACAAGACGTGACTGATATTGACCCTCCTCTCTATTTCCTTTGTTTTTTGTTATTATAATCTATAAACGTAGGCCACTTCAATTTTTGGCAAACCATTACTATTTCTTTTGTTTAACAATAATAGCTTAATTATTGGTAAAAATATTTATTTATTAATAATTAACACTCTTAAAAAGAAAGATGGAACACACAATTCAAATAATTTTTGCAATTCGTTAATTACTATACTAAACACTAACAGTATCACAATGTGTCAAAACTATTCACTATACAATATAATTTTCGTACGAAAAATGAAATTTGGACCACGTTTCCTCTGTATCCCAAACCTCATCTTATCTTAGTCCAAAATGTTTATTTCGCGGACTGATAGTAATTGTTTAAATAATTTCTCTTTTATTTTACTATACTAGCTAGTGAAGTTAACTTACCTTTTCCTTTCAGTAATTGACGCTGTAGACTTTCACGTTGTTCTCAATGGTGAAAATCATGGTAATGGAGATATTATTTGTGGTCCACCTTCACTAGGACACGATGAGTCGGAAAATCCTAAGGGTGAAATAATTTCTGATGTATGTAAGCCACTTTTATATGGACAAAATGATAGGGAAAATCCCAAGGGTGAAATTGTTGCACAAGCAACTACTTCTTCAATCAGCAAAGGAAGTGGAAATGAAACAATCATTGAAGAACAAGTTGAGTTGGAGTTTTTTGACACAACATCAGTTGATAAGCTAAAACACACACATAATGCATACTGTCCGAAGTGTAATTCTCATATAACTAAAGTTGTCCTTCGAAGGGTAAAACGAGAAAGAAGGATTATAATTGAAACTCATGGCCAAAAATCCGAGCTACTTGGATGCCTCTCATGCTTCAGTGTTTTCGTACGTATAGGTATATATATATATCTACAACTTCTATTTTCTTATGATCAACACATGATGATGACTGGTATGTGTATCTTGTTCAATTTATGCAGGAAAGAAGCTCAATCCATTCCCGATATTTGGAAATGGAGGAGGAACTACTAGTACAGAACCACATCTCCCAAACATAAATGAAGGTATTTAGTCATGATAACTACTTTTATGTATGATTAGTTGAGTCATTGATTTGTACCACTTTCTAGTTCAAAGAGTTGTGGATAACATTAGCACAATGCGTTTGCTTAGCTGATCAAGCCTATAAGTTGGAGTTTTGTATTTTTCACATGTATTACTTTACTTCAGCAAATTAGTATTGTTAACCATTCTTGGTATTGTTAGTTACCTGCCCTGCGTCTCTCAACATTCTTGTAACACGAAAAAGATCTTAATCTTCTCTTTTAGCCAGTTTCAACATTTGAACATGCATATTGGTTAGTGCTTAACATGTCAATGGCAACAAGTTCTACATGTACTGCATTACTTGTTGAAAGTGACATGAGGCAAAGACTTATTTTCTTTCTACTAATCTTTGGGAAATCGGACTACTTTTCAGGTGGCTTCATTCCAGGGATAATGCCTCCCAAGAAATCACCAACTGAAATTATAGAGGATAAAGGTGAGTTTGATGGAAAACTTAAAGATATGTAGCACAACATTTGTTTTCCAGTACTCGTGTGATGCATCAGATTTTCCCAATCCTATACATGTATCATTTGAACATTATTACTTCAGCATATATAGTTGTATGTCAGTTGAGTATTGTGAAGCATTACAGATTAGGTGTTCATTATGTTACAAAGTTTGTAGGGAAATATGTTTTCATAGATATAGCTATATAATGCAGGAGATGATTGCCGAATTCCTATATTGGAAGACCCAAGAGCTTCTCCATCAACGGTGAATCCCAGCTACCCACGAAGACCAGTTGAAGTTAAAGATTCCAGATCACTGGAGATTGTAAAATGCATAGTATATGGAGGTTTAATTGAAGCAATCACAAGCTTGGGTATTGTATCCTCTGCAGCTGCATCTGATGCTGACACAAGTAAGTTATAAGTTAATTGAGACTTTATTTTGATGCTGAGCTTGTTAAAGAAATGGACTTTGGGCCTAACAAGCTCAACCCCAATTTCTAACTCACGGGGGAGGATCTTTCAAGACCATATAAGTAGTAAAGTAGACTATGTCTTCCAACTCAACCCCACCCCCTCCTGCAATTGGAGCATGGTTACTATAATATTGGGACCCAACATGGGGTAGCCTAACTCGACCCCAAAAGCTAGATCATGAAAGAAAGATCTCCCAAGTCCTCATCCCACCATCGATGTGGGACTCAATTACAGAGCTACTACAACTGAAAAACCAAGAATTATGACTTCCATGGATTTGGATAGTGCTGATGCTTAATTGCTTATAACAAAGCTAATAAAACTGGAAAAAAAAACAAGGGTTTTAATTCTTTTCGCTCCTATATCTTGACAGAATAAGAATGGCTTACGTATAGATTTATCTTGATACTGCAGTGAAGATTGTTACTATTGGAGTGGCGAATTTGATAGGTGGACTTTTTGTCATTTGTCAAAATGTAAGTATTGTCTTGTTGACTCTTGTTCTACCTTCCTTTCTGCTTCTGCTTTAGTTCTTGCTTCTTAACTATTCTCAAACTTGCAGTTGGTGGACTTGAAATATAGTGTTGGAGGAGGTTCCAATTACCAAGTAGATCGATATGGAGAACTACTTGGCCAAAGAAAACATTTCCTCCTTCATGCTACTTTTGCAATTTTGTCATATTTTGTGTTTGGACTTATCCCCCCTGTAATATATGGCTTCACATTTCGTAAGAGTGATGACAGGGACTACAAGCTTATAGCAGTTGCCGTGGCTTCTCTACTGTGTGTTATCATACTTGCTGCTGCAAAGGCCTATACACAAGCAGCAAATAAGTTCAGTAAATACTTCAAGACTATTTTGTCTTATGTTATAGCTGCAGGTATGGTATCTGGTGTTGGTTATGCAGCAGGTCATTTGATTAAGAGGCTCATGGATGACATGGGATGGTTTGACTCAAAGCCGATTTCACAAAATCCAGCCTGGGCATCCTATTGACACCTTCTCTGTGTTGTTAAATCCTGAATTCCTTCTTCGGCGAGCTTTAGAACCTCTGAGAATTTGGTTAAATGAGTTTTTGTATTCTTTGTTCCTATGTGATATTCTGGTGGATGTTTTTGTAGCCTCTACTTGTGGTATTCAACTTGATCTCAATTTTCCTGGGATTGTTCCCTGTTATAATATTTATAAAACTTACTTGGGTGGGGGTATACACAGTTTGGCCATAACTCATTGGGACTGATGATTGTTCAATATTATCTCATAATGTATTATATTGTATTATCTTTTATTGTGTTGTATTATATCAATATTAAGTTTATAAGTGGACAGAGGTGGTGCGGATCCGTTTTTTTGAGCTTGGGGTGTACATTACAAGTGCACTGTTTTGTAAGGCTAAAATATTCAATAGCCTGTTTCTGAACCTTTCACAACTCTGATGGAATATGTGGTAATGTTGAAAGTATTAAAGTATTCTCGTTGTGGTTTTAACAAAGTAAGTATTCCATAAGGCAATAGGAATTAGTATAGACAGTGGAGTTAGACAATCAGTTTATGACAGTAATATTAAGGATATTTCACCTACTAGTGTACCTCATATTCAACGAGCTCTTCTAATATAAAATTAGCAACATATAAACCAACAAAGATTTCATAAAAGGTAGACAACTCAACAGATGATAAAGAAAGAAATATTGTTTTTTTTAGGCTATCTGTACTTCATCTCTTCCACTAAAAAGTACTTTTTTCTACTATTAATAAGAGGCACACATGTCATGAAGACATGTGTGCTTGCAGCCATAAATTTAAGTATCCCATAGATCCTCAGCTGTACATCACAGATGATTAGACTGCCTTTACTAAAATTTTCTTCTTCTCGAAATACCTTTGCACATGTAGTCACTATAATTAGTTACAGTGTAAGACCAAAGGAGAGCTTGGCTCAAAAGAATGATTTTATCTATAGATTGTTAATCAGAAATTCCATTTTGGTGATGAATTTGCTGCACTTTGACGGGGTCTGGTCTGTGGCTCCAAGTTGTTCCGTTTCTTCATGATTGAAGATACCGTTGGGTTAAAATAGTCACTACTCCTTTGAGAATTCGCCCCTTGGGAGTAGACTTTCCTTCCTTGCATGCTGCTCCTCTGCTGTTGTTGTAGCATTGCTCTGCGAGCACCCGCATTTTGTTTGGCTGTTCCCCATCTGTTGTGGTTCACACAACTTTGGCTCCTCCCTACCTGTTGAAACCTTCTTCCTTCTTTAGGACTTGGAAAATTTCGACTTTCAGCAGTTTCCGCAGAATACATTGTAATCTCTCCGTCACTACTGTATCCATTTTCCATTTCCAATATCCTTATAGAAGAACAACTTGATTGAACTTCACTCTGGATCCCATTTACAGATCCAGTTGAAGCAATCTCAGCATCTGCCACAGGATTGGATTGCCATATAGTACCTTTTCTAACTGGATGCTCCAAGGGAGGTTTGTTGACAAAATTTTCACCAAAGCTGGAACGGATTCTTCTGGCAGGTTGCGGTGAGCCAGAAAATTTTGCAACCCTGGGTGGAAAGTTGATATCTAAAAGCTGGCTGTGAGTAGCTTCCTTCATCTTAACTGGTACTGAAGTTAAATTTGGTGACTCATAAATTTCAGGAGTTGGAATTCCATTTACACTACTGACAGCATGAGGATCAGTAATTAATGCTTCCCCTTCCATATTAGTTGCAACTGCAGAACAGCTTGGGCCAGACTGCTCTCGAGGTTTTGACAATCTGTTTGATGATGATGGAGTCCCCCCATTTTCAGCTTCAGTTGACTTAAAAACACGCCTCATCGTGAAGGAAGCACAAGAATGATCACTCTTTTGACCAGCTGACATCAACCGAATTATTGGTAACTTGGGTTTGTTGAGGTCATCAAGGTTGCCCTCCCAATGCTGGTTTAACCAGTCACATATTATGGGGATAGGTATACCAAATTGCATGGGACATTCCTTCTTCCTTGATGATGATGAGGATGCTGAAGTGGTTGAGGATTTTGAGTTGGGAGACGTCGCAAGCTTCATAGGGTCACATACCATGAATGCAAGATTGCCATGAGCATCAAAACCTGCAGAACCTGGCCTCCAGCTTATGCCATCAGTTGACAGCTTTATAAGATTATCAGTGGCTATTATCACTTTTCCTTCACCAACGGTCAACTCCTTTTCCTCGCTATATCCTAGCAGGTAAATGACATTACCTAGCTCCAAATTAGGTTTGGAACAAGTTTTTAGGTAGTGAGGCTGCTGAAGATGTGCATTTGTGTCTCCATCCATGACATCAAGGCCAACTATTGTCAGATCTAATATAGAACTGGTTATAAAGAATCTGCAATAGAAGGGTATAAAATCAAATGCATGAAATTGAGACAGCTAGCAAAAGGCAGAACTTGTGTTACCAATGGACAAAATTATAAAGAACTAGAGCCTTCACTTACTCAGTTAGCTAAGAATTTTAAGATGTACTGAATGTAACTTATAGTCACTCAAACGTTATGTTCTTCCCCAGATAGAATGCCCATTGATCTTCAGAAATACATCAGATTCTAGTGAACTATTTACATGATCTTCATTCTATCCTTCGAGTTTCTTCATCTCTCTGTGAAATAGATCACCACATGCAAAAATTGCACACAGGGATTTCTTAACTTTGTTTTCAGAAGATCATATGTGATATTAATGCATGGTACTCTTTGTGAAGCTGCTTTATTTTCGTATTCTATGAAACCAGAGCACACACAAGCAAGACACCAATACTGTTGCGCACACACATGGTACAAGAGTCATAATTCAATTCGACCCGCGAGACCGGTCGGTTCAGCCGGCATGGGACCGCGCCAAACCGGCCCGGGTCGACTGGGACATAAAACTGAACTGTCCCATCCCACGTCCCCTTGCCAGGCCTAGTCATGACCCATCTGATAACCTCCATGTTGGAACACCAACTAGCCGAAATACCAGATATCATAATACCATGAATTAAATGAGTTAACAAAATTGTCAAGACTTCTGTTAAAATGTCAGCACTAGTAACTAACAATCTAAATTTCATCAATGTGTGATTAGGTCGGAAAAAGAAATATCCATCACAAATCAAGATCTAATTTATGACTGACTATATTTTGACAACCTTGTTAGTACAAACGTTATTTTTAAATTTTGGCGACTCTGTGCAAGAAACTCAGTATAACAATCATCAGAGACACAGTAGAAACTATCTCATACTCAAACCTTGACCAACTTTTTAAGAAACTCTCCCATCTTTTCGGTAACAGGGTCGTAGACAGCTAAATACAATCCTGTGATGCTAGTTATTCCATTTCTAATAATCAGCGATCGTGAGGTTCTTATTTATTCATTTTCCCTCTCTAGGAGGCAAATGGTACAAGCCAATTTCAATACACAAATACAGACAAGCTTTCTGCCTTCTGCTAGTATGAAGCAATTTCATGAATTAACATCCTCACGGGCTTAACAGAAACAAAGGGATCAGGGAGATTATTGACCATCTTTCTGCTGAGTTAGATACATAGCAACAGCTTCCATTATGGTCACAAAAGTTTGAATACTAACAAATGAAACATTAGCAGCTGCTTCTTCCTTGACCTCATACTCAATCGTGGCTTTGGTGATGCATGTTGTTTCAGACTTCTCTATGACATCAAAGCGGACCTGAAAGAACGTGAATCCGTGATCAAGAATCCCACCTTCCACCACCAGAGCTACTTTTACCTTTTTCTCATCATCCACAACAGTAAATCTTTCCTTGGAATAGGTAAACAGCGGAGTGCCAGGTGGAAAGGTTAGTTTAAGGACTGTCCCAGTACCGCCATCACCTTCAATTACATCAACCTTGTGTAGGACATGAGGGAGCTCTTTGACCACAATATTGGCCAGTTGAAGCGTGCCATAGACCTTCCAAGCTTCACTGGCAGGCACAGCTACTTCAATCTCTTCAGAAATTGTTCCAAACATAATATTTGGTGGAAGGACACTAATAGTTCAAAGATAGAAGTGTTTAACTAACTGAATATGCTCTTTCATGTACCCCCTATATATATAAATTCCAAATCAAGACAAAATTGCACGCAAAGAGAATAAAGTTTCAGAGATACCAAACACTCTGGTTAAAGCCAGCCGACCAATTATTCAATGCAGTTTTAGGTACAACCAACATCTGTTAGGGACTAACAACAACTACAACTAATTTTATACTAATGGAACTCCAAGTCTGGAGGTAAAACGTAGAGGAAAACCTTTTATCTTTTAGTGTGTGAACAATACGATACAATAACTGTTACTAGACGGACCTGTGAGGGAAAAGGCAAGCGGCGACACCATTTCGGAGGCGGATCTCAGCAGCTTCAGCAGCAGCAACAGAAGGGAGAATAGCATGAGTAGTGAGCAAAAGATTCCGGTGGATCAAGAAACCAGTAGCAGCACCAGCAATATGTACCATAGCAGGACCTTTAGTAGAAAAAATGGAAGCTTTCATTCTCTCAGACTTGCCACCACCATTACAGAAACACCAAGAATCTACCAAAACCCCCATTTGTTTTTTTAGGTGAAAACTCAGAATGGGGTTTTTCTTTTTCACAATTGATCCAGAATTGAAGCTAAAAATAACATATTTTCCAGCTCACAATGAGTGTTTTGTCACTCCAAGTAGCCTCACACTTGTGTACAAGTCCATAGCATTATTCTGTTGTATGGTTGATAGAGAAAGATGGTACTTTTTGGTAGTTGTTAGAGAGAAAAGTGGGACAAGAAGCTAGTAAAACGCTAAAAATGGGACCTTTGTTATCCTAAATATGGGAGAAAGTAAAATGTATTGTCTGAACTCTGAAAGAAGAAGAGAGACTGAAACTGGAAACACGGCTACTTCTCGCCCTCTTTTTCTTCCTTTATTTTTTTTTTTAAAATTAGGGAGGCGTTATTGGCATATTTCATGAATAATTTTGTCATGGAAATGGAGGTTCCACTGTGTAAAATATTTCTAAGAAACTAAAATTAAGTATTATGCTATAATGAATTATATTATATAGTATTGTACATTTCTTTAATAAATATCATATCTGGACAGTGTATATTATTTTTAATTGGTACTGTGACATTCTACTTATCTAGACTAAAGAATTAACTCCTACTTTTGAAATAGAATAAGACTTTTTAAGATATCACGAAGGAGGATTTGTGAGTTATTTTAATAAGTGTTAAAGTTAAGAAAGTTACGGTATAAAAGTTGTTCTAAATGTCAAAGAGGAATTCTATGAGATTTTGGGTTAAGTGTTCATCGATTTTCTTTCGGTATATGAGGAGTTAGAGAGTCAAAAAAGTTGTGAACGATTTAGTGTGTTGGAAACTAGACTCATAAATCTTTGATTTGATAGTTCATGAACATTATAACTCCTCATATATTGAGAGAAAATTATTGAGACAATAACTCAAAGTCTCTGAAAATTTCTTAATTGCACTAACAATAACTTTTGTCGACTTTTATTTCACAACTTCCTTAACTTTTACACTTAGCATACAAACATTGTGCAATCAAAATAACACAGAAAGCATTCTTCCTAATATGTTAAAAAGTTTAGTCCTGTTCCAAAAGTACGAGTCAACTCCAATGTCCAAAGGGTGGGGGTGCTATATAGTTACATGTTGAACATCAATAATTTGAATAATAATTTTTTTAAACAAAATAATAGGATATTGATAGAGCTACTATAAATAGATAAAGTAAAAAATTAAATGGAATTATTAAATAATAAGCAAAAGACAAAATTAAAAGAAAATATTAAACTGACGATATGAATCACGAATCGTGATCACACCAAATCGATCGTAACACAAAATGAATATTTTTATCATTGCATAATGATGAACTTAAACAATGTTATACAATTAAAAATAATAATTAAAACAAATTTTATATTTAGATCAACAATACAATAGTTAACGGTGATCCGATCACTTTGATAAATAATGTATTCATGGTCCGTTTTATTAAATTATTTTGATTATCCTTTGAAATTTAAGTTTGAGTACTACCATTACTTAATGATAAGATTTTTATACGATATAAAATTTAAAAACTCTTAATTTATTAAAATGAACTATTTTTTTTAATGTAAAAGTCAAAGAAAAGAAAAGAGTGTTATTAATTCATTGAATAAGTAGATTATCTATTTAGTTTATTAATACACTACTAAGTTCATATATGTATATTTTAAGGTGATATGAACCTTAGTGGATAACTATGTATAATTTCAAGGTGATATAAACCTTGGTGGATAACTATGTATAATTTCAAGGTGACATTTGGCTATGGTATCTCAACACTATAAATAGAGATATCATTAACCATTTGGAAATACACTTGAATAAGAAGAAAAGTTTTCTCCTCCATCTACTTCTCTTGTCTTCTCCTCTTTATACTTATATTATTATGGCTTGAGTTTATAACACGTTATCAGCACGAGACGCTAGCCAATTGAGATTGACTTTTAGTTTTTCTTTAACTCATATTTTGGTTTATCGCGTTATGAGAATCAAGGTATTATATGCATAAAATCATATATGTATTTTCTAAAATAATTTGTGATTAGAATGCAATAGTGTCCGGTCACTAACATTGACCAGGAACCAAAGGCATATACTACTATTGGTTGAATATGGCATGCTATACAAAATTTCTTAAATGAAAGAAGGTATAAAGTTTTAATAGCATGAGTTTGAATATTATCTTGATTATTTTGAAATACTCAAAGGGTGAGTTATGTTGTACTTCAATCTATTATACCATTAGTTGAGGGTAATACGGTGGATTAAAACCCTACCACACCAAAAAGGTAAGACATCAAGTTAAAGTCCGGATGCACCATAACGAAAAATATTTGAGGGTAAGACGGTAGATTGATGATCTATCGCACCAAGGATAAGACATCAATTTGAGTTTTGATGCATCATGATGATAAGGATTGGGTTCGAGTCCCATAGAATTATGGCATATCATGTCTTACATGGATAAAATATTGAGGTTGAGTCTCAAAGCACCATAGTTGATGATAAAATGATGATTAAGGCAAAAATAATATATTTTAATGAATATTCTTGAAATTCATCCTATTGAATTTGCTCCATTCCTTGAAAAGAATGTGGTAGCAACGTATAATAACTTTGAAACACTCTAGTTGATTTGCTCCATTATATCATATGGATGTGGTAGCAGTAAATAATAAGTCTGAAAGAGGACAAGTGATTGAATGTATGAATAAGGGCGTGGATGAACAAAATTATAATAGTTATCATTGTGATAATTATAAAAGGAAGAACACAATGGGTTCTCCAAATATTCCATCAAACTGTGAACGTAATTTTTATCATCATAATGATATGAAAGTTCATTGGACCTGTGGTCATTGTGCGACCTAATAATTTAATAAATTTATAAAAATCCTTCATCAAAAGAAAGAATATAAAGTGGTGGTGCACTTTATCTTTCAAAGTGATGTTAAGGTGGATCATGCAAGCATGTCAAATAAAAGGAGATGACATACATAAAAGTTTATTGTCAACTCACGAAGAGATTGTGACCTGTAATAAACATTGTGAAAAATGTTTGCCTGTGAATATGACAAAATATGAAGGAAAAATATGAATAAGAACATATTCATGTATGGTTAGATATATGTCACAATTCACCTCTACGGGAGGTTTGAGAGAAATAAATAAATTATATTTGGTAGGAATGACCAATGGTCGTGTACATTTATATGTCATAAATATTGTGGCATAATTATTTGAACCACCGAAAGCCCAAAAGAAAGGAATAATTCTTGCCTATAAAGGTTGTGGCCATTATTGTGTGGCAATATAAATTTGTCATTGATTGTGTACTTATGGTACAACAAAGTAAAACAAAAATATCTTGCTCGTAATAATTTTGACCATGACAAATAATAATATAATTTTTCTCCTTGAAGGAGAAGTTCACCATATGGATGGTGTCATGAAATATATGATAGTACACAAAATTAATTGCAAGGTCTAACGAGTTGTGTTATAACAAGAGGAAAAATATTGAGGTTGTAGTAAGTCTCAAAAGAAATTTTTTAAGTTTCGAATGACTTAAAAATAAATATTGAGACTATAAATTGTGAAAAGATTTATTATGATCAGATTACTATAATCGAAGTGGATTATAAATATTCATGTAAAAGATTATCCATTTTTTCCTCTTGTTTGTTGAACACAAACATGGACATACTGATAAAGTCACATGCAAAAGTAAACTATAAGTGTACTAGAATAATGATCAGTTGGCATGACAGGTTGACCATTCTGATTTAAATGTGATGCAAATGTAATTGAGAATTCATGTGGATTATATGATGAAGAAATAAAAAAATTCTTCAAGAATTCTCTTGTGTTGCTTGTTCTCTTGATAAAATTATCATTTTACCAACTAAGGTTGGAATTGTATTACCTTAGATTATTTGAAAGATATAAAAAGGTAAATATGGGTCATTCACCTGTCATGTGGATCATTTACTATATAATTGATGTATCTATGTGATGGTCACATGTGCTTTGCTCGCAATATACAAATTGATGTTTGTAAGATTGTTTGCTCGATTGTTAAATTGTAACCTCCAATTATAGCTAAACAATGGGTATGAGAGCAAAACTCTCAAATAAGATTTGGTATGAGATAAATTTATTTAACATGTAGCAAACACATGTATGCATCAAGCCAACAAGGTTTTCCCATCATACTGGTTCAGGGTCAGAAACCAAATAATTTTCATCTAAATTTTGAATGTGTGCTTATGATTTAATTATTCCATCACGCACAACGATGAATTTTCAAATAAGGTTGGAATAAATTTAGATTTTCTAACATTAGAGGGAGAGATGATTGACAACTGAAAATTATTTATGAGGTTAATTATGAATTATCTAGATTCTCGTTAAAATAAAATGTGAACTTGAAGTTCAAGAGATAATTCTTTTGCATAATGTTGCAAAGCTATTGCCAGATTAATTTATTGACCCTATTTTATAAATTCAGTTGAAAATGCTCCAATGAGAAGTCTTGAAGGACAAAGTTTATGATACGCTTGAAGCATAATAGACCGATCGATTTCAAATATAAAATTCCTTGAAGAAGGAGAGGAGCAAATGATCAATATGGTCATAATAATGAGGCAAGTGATATAAAAGAGCACCTTGACATAACAATTCATAATACCTTAGAAAAGATTCAGGTACCTGAAAATGATGAAGAAATTGAAGAGACCTCGATAAGTTATGTCATATTGGAATCAATATAAAATAACTGTTGAAGGTATCTTTGATATGAAGTAGCGCTCAATCAAAAAAATCATGACGAGGATCTTGAATTCAAATCTGCCATAGAGTATGGACAGATAAATGATTGGCCAAGTAAAATGTGTAATTCAAGTGTATTTTGTTTCACTTAGAAAAGTGGTGTTTGGATTGATAGTCCATAAATTAAATTATAATGTCAGTGGGGTACAAATAAATTATTATGTGATGGTATAACCGTAAGATTAAGTACGGCTTGTGCCTTGGGGCATAAAGATTTATCGAAAAAATCTAGACATTATTGGAGATGTTTCGCCTATGGTGGAATCAATGAGATTTGCTTTGATCTGGCAAGATATGAAAACTTGAATGTATATAATGAATAATTATCATGTCTAGCTAGACAATACCAAATGTTATATAAAAATCCTTGAAGTAATTGAGGTGTCTGAAGCATATAAGAGTTTGAAAGAAACTTTTTCCATACAGCTTCAAGAATCCTTATATGGATTGAAATAGTCAAAGAAGAAAAGGTACCGAAGAATGACCCTAATTAACCTTGCATTTTTATGAAAAGGTCTTGGTAAGACAAAATTTTGTCTTGACCTACAGATTGATAATTTGATAAATAAAATATTTGTCTATCACTGCACATACACATAAAAGTATTGATGCAATTTTATATGGATAAATCACATTCATTGATTACCCCAATGATTATTAGATTTCTTGACATAAATAAAGATTGAGTTTGATCTCAAAAGAAAGACAAAAAGTTTCTTGGTGATGAAACTCCATATCTTAGTGCAATCGGGATACTAATACATCTTGCTAATACTACTCGACTAGATATCTGTTTTGCAGTAAATTTACTGGAAAAATTCAGTTTCTTCCCAACAAAAGGACATTAAAATGATGTTATATACATACTTGAATATCTTTGAAGGACTGTAGACATTGAAATTTTGTGGGACTCTACTAGATGCGTTCAATTCGAGTTGAGACACTATAAATTATGTTCAACTCAAATAAGGATTCTTGGAGGCTACTCAATCCTAACCCTAGTTTATGCCTATATAAAGGGTACTAAATTTCCTTAAAAGGCATCTCGAAAATTCCATAAAGAGATCAAGATCTTGAATACTCCACAAGTTGATGGATTATTCACATAGAGAGGTCATATCTATATCATCCTAGTTCGAGAAATACGCCACTAACTGCCCTCGAATCATGGATAAATCTTAGGAGAGTAGAATCAAGGAATCAATAGAATTGTACTCACATTCTATTTTGATCAATAAAATCATGTTTCTTCATATTTAATTTGTGATTGCAATTTATTTTCTGTCACTGTAAAATTTATTGTCAACAAATTGGCACGCCCAGTGGGACCAAATCTGCCTTCATCTCTTCTCTCTTAAATCAAATTTGAAAATCTAAAGCTCCAAAGGTGGAATAATGAGTACTTCAAACCTCATCTTTGAGTTTCATCAAGTCTACACTCCGACAAGCCTCGAAGCAGGGGGCATTTGTAGAAGTGAAGTTGTATTGATAAATCCATATTAAATTTGGGTTAAATCTTAAATCACCATACGTTGACCAAGTCAAATTACTGGTTGATAAAGTCGGATTAATATCTATGTCAAAATTGTAGACTTAAATCAAGTCCAAATCACTTGGGTCAGTCCATTAAGTTGACAAGATGAGCCCAATTCATGTTCTTCAGCCCTAGGGGTAAAAATTGCTCAGACCAAAATACCCCTAAAGCCCTAACTCAAGCCTATATAAAGAGGTCTTCTTATGACCAAAAGGTACACAAAAAGACATACATACAAAAATACATAGTTGTTCTTCAGTGGTGATCTGCAAGTCTTTCGCATACAAAGAAGTCTTCATTCCAAGTGTTGAGTCGCAAGTATTACATCAAATCAAAATCAATCCATGAAGAGTTTTACCTTGATTTTTGGATATGTTGTATACTTTGATGTCTAGTTTCTATAAAAAAAAACAAGTCACTTATCATTTGAAATCTTCTGCACCAAGATAGAGACGTTTTGGTGGGACTGCATAGAGCTATTAAAAAAAAAGACAGATCTGATAGCAAACTTCAAAAATCAATTACCGTCAATTCTAAAGGGTTTTGATTTTGAATTTTTGATATTTCTTAGCCCTGTGAGCCTAGTTTCTGGAACATCAAACGAATCATCATTTTGATATTTCTACAACAAGTTATGAACTTTCTACCGCAGGCATGTTGTGCTGAAAAAAGTGTAAAGAAAAATGAGTTTTGTATGCCTCAAATTAACAATCAATTCTTGTAAGAGCATATGTATTTATAGAAATCAAAGTACATAAATTGTGTTCCTACAAATTATGAAGATAAAAAATTTATTTACTACCAATTATGGAAATTTTCCATGGGAATCAAATAATGGAAATTCCATGGAAACCAAATTATGGTAAATTTTCATAAGAATTAAATTATGAAAATTTTCCATGATTTGAATGGAATTTCTATAATTTGATTTCAATGGAAAATTTCCATAATCTATAGAAAATAAAATTTTCATCTTCATAATTTTCCACAATTTGTAGGAACATAATTTATGTACTTTGATTTCTATAAATATATATGCTCTTACAAAAGGATTGATTGTCAATTTGAGGCATACAAAACTCAATTTTTGTTACCTTTTTTTTCAGCACAGCACGCCTGTGGTAGAAAGTGCATAACTTGTTGTAGAAATATCGAAATCATGATCCGTTTAATGTTTTAGAAACTACACTCAGAGAATACGATATATCCAAAATTCAAAACCAAAACCCTTCAAAATTGATGGTAATCGATTTTTGAAGTTCGCTATCAAAATTGACCATGCCGATTTGTTGAGGTCAACATTTACCAGAGTCTTCATGACAATATTCTCTAATTTATAAGAGGTCATTTGACTTTCGGTTGTTTATCAACTCATTTTCGACTTGAAGTGTTTCAAGCTCTTGAAAACTTATCGCTTGAAATTTCTTCATAGTGTGGTAATTTCATTTGGGTCGTCGTGACCGCCGATTCAATGAGTAAGGATTGCGTCCACAAGCTTGACTTGGTGATAGAGATCTTCTGGCTTCTATGCAAATTTTAGGCTTTCACTTGAGTAGAATGCAAGGAATTCAAATTTTCATGAAGCGAGTCTATTCTCATTCGGGCATATTTTTATGTATCTCCTGAGAAAATTTTACCATAATTTGATTTCTATGGAATTTTCATAATTTGATTCTCATGGAAAATTTCCATAATTTAACTTATCATAATTTGTTTTTCATGAAAAATTTTCATAATTTATTTCTTATGAAAACTTATCATAATTTGGTTTCCATGCAATCTCCATAATTTGATTCACATGGAAAATTTTCATAATTTGTAGGAAATAAACTTTCCATCTTCATAATTTTTCATAATTTGTAGGAACACAATTTATGTACTTTGATTTATATAAATACATATGCTCTTACAAGGATTGATTGTCAATTTGTGGCATACAAAACTCAATTTTCGTCACTTTTTTTCAGCATAGCACGCATGCGGTACAAAGTTCATAGCTTGTTATAGAAATATTGAAATCATGATCCATTTGATGTTCCAGAAACTAGGCTCAGAGGGCTATGACATATCCAAACTTCAAAATCAAAATCCTTCAAAATTGACGGTAATTGATTTTTGAAGTTTGCTATTAGATCTGTCTTTTTTTTGTATAGCTCTCTATGCAGTTCCACCAAAACGTCTATATCTTGGTGTAGGAGATTCCGAAGGACGAGCGACTTGTTTCGATAGAAGCTAGACAAAAAAGTCTTCATGATTTTACTTCTCTACATCTTTACCGAAGAGCCATATATTGATTGAGAAATTTCTTTTATCATCTACATGGAGAGATAACATAAAACTCTTAAGTCAATAGGATCGTATTCATCATGACAAGCGCGAGAGCATGACATGATTTTCATCATGACGATTTGAAGCTTCGTGCAATTGGAACCGTGAGACACATCATTCATCATGACGAACGTGTGATCATATGCCATAATTTTCATCATGCCGATTTGAAGCTTCGTGTAATTGGCATCGTGAGACATATCATTCATCATGACGAACGTGTGAGCATATGTCATAATTTTTGTCATGCCGATTTGAAGCTTCGTGCAATTGGCACCGTGAGACACATCATTCATCATGATGAGTGAGAGAACATATGCCATACTTTTCACCACCGATTCAAAGCTTCGTGGAATTGGCACCGTGCGACACATCATTTTATCCTTTTTTTTTGCAGGTTTATGATGATGAATTACATGTGGATCATTTTATTTAGAGTTATGGCTTTGATGATGAACCAAACATGAAACATAATTGGTGTCTTTTCTTTTGCAATTGTGTCTTTGACGACGAACCACACTTGAGATCTCTTCTTTTGTAGCTTCAACTTTGATGACGAACCATATTTGACATCTGTTCTTTTGTTGTTTTAACTTTGATGACAAACCACACTTGGTGCCCCTTCTTTAGTAGTTTCACCTTTAACGACGAACCAGCTTTGGAGTCACTTATTTGGGGGATCATGTAGAGAATTTCTTCAAGTCATATGTAGAGTATGATTCTTTAAGATCATCAAAGATAACTAAAAAATCACATGAGAAGGATCTCACTGATGCGCAACGTCGTGTTGATGGTGGAAAGTTGGCACATGAAAAGTTGGATATATACATGGAGAAACTTCAAACAACTCTAGCAGATGTGGAGAAAGACTTAAAAGCTTTATCTTCCAAGAAAAAGAAGGTCACCGATCCCATAAATAAATATCAAGAGAAGATGCCCAAAAATCAAGAGAATGTCACCACTACGGAGGGCGAGCTTTATACCATTGACGCAAATAATGTGATGTCTAACGATGAAGTTGAGAGATTAGACAAGCTTTAAGAGGCGATTCAAAAAAGCCACCAAGAAATTATAAGCTTCAAACTTTTTTCCGTAGTTAGATTTCTTTTATTTGCTTAGAATTTTTTGATTCACTCATTAGGGTGTAGTATTTTTTTTTTTTTTTGAAGCAATAAAATAGTGACTTATATTTCAATAAGAAACTCCTTGTCTTAAACTTTGAATTTTGATTGTTTCTTTCCACGAGCTCCATTTCTTTATTGGAAAAAAGACTCCATAAGCTAGCGTTCATATGAGGATTGCAACAAAACATTACTTTTCAAATTTTTTCAACTTCGCGCATATTTGAAAGAAAATTCATAGCCTGTAATAGGAGTATCAGAATAATGAGCTTCTTTATTGGTTGGAAAGATAACTAAGAGATCTTTGATCTATGTAAAACTCAGGTCCATGGAATTTATTGTTTATTAAAGAATGTTTTTAAAGTTGGGTCAAAATATGCGTGCTTGAATCTTCAGATTTCTTCAGCTTTGTACAAAAATCACATCCATAGGATTTACGAATTAATGCACATTTATCTTCAAAGTTGGCTCAAAATCTGAATGTTTAACTCTTCATTTGAATGAATCAACATGATGTTCACATGGTGACATTATTTTTTTTTTCTTATGACTGAACGTAAAGTAAAAATACTCTAAGCTGCCTATGTACCTCACTGAAGAGGATCAAGTCATAACGTAGTTCAGAAAGTGAGCTTTAGTTTTTATTTTATTTTATTTTTTGCCTAGGCCTCCTCTTTCGAGATTTTCAACCTAGAGGATATTTTTTTGTGTCCTAAATTTTGCCTAGGCCTCCTCTTTCGAGATTTTCAACTTAGAGGACATTTTTTTTAAGTCATACACAGTATATACTCTAGCGGGCCAGGAGTATGACGTCGCTTCAAGGATAGTACTTCTTCAAGAATTTTCCATTGATGGGACCAATCCGCAAGCCGTCTGCATCCACAAGTTTGTAAGCTCTGCTTGAATAGACTTCTTGAATGACGTATGGTCCATCCCATTTTGAGGTGAACTTGCTTTTTTATTTATGAGATATGATAATTGGTCTTCTAACTTCAAGAACTTGATCACCAACTTTGAAGGATCTTAGGAGAACCTTTTTATTGAAATCACGAGAAAGACGAGCTTGGTAGCATTCAAGTCTTTGTTGAGCTTCCAACCTTTTGTAATCGAGAGCTTCCAAATCTTCAAGACGGAGGCGAACATTATCTTCTTCAATAAGTCCCTCTTGGATGGCAAGCCTCAATGAAGGTATTTGTCGTTCAAGTGGAAAGACTGCTTCAGTTCTAAGGTTGATTTCTTTCAATACGTCAACGGTCACCTTTACTCCTTTTTCAAGTTCAGGTGATGCATCTTTAGTATCTTCAAGTTTGATCAAGATTGATTGTGAGTACAATTATGTTAATCCCTTGAGTCTACTCTCCTAAGATTTATTCATGATTCGAGGGCAGTTAGTGGCGTATTTCTCAAACTAGGATGATTTAGATTTCACCTCTCTTTGTTAATAATCCATCAATTTATGGAGTATTCGAGATCTTGATCTCTTTATGGAATTTCCGAGATGCCTTTTAAGGAAATTTAGTACCCTTTATATAGGCATAAACTAGGTTTAGGATTGAGTAGCCTCTAAGAATCCTTATTTGAGTTGAACACAATTTGTAGTGTCTCAACTCGAATTGAACGCATCTAGTAGAGTCCAACAAAATTTCAGTGTCTACAAATGTCCCCTGCTTCAAGGCTTGACGGAGTGTAGACTTGATGAAACTCAAGTACTCATTCTTCCACCTTTGGAACTTCAGATTTTCAAATTTAATTTAAGAGATAAGAGATAAAGAGCAGATTTGGTCCCACTGGGCGTGCCAATTTGTTGACGATAAATTTTAAAGTGACAGAAAATAAATTGCAATCACAAATAAAATATGAAAAAATATGATTTTATTGATCAAGATAGATTGTGAGTACAATTTTGTTGATCCCTTGATTCTACTCTCCTAAGATTTATCCAAGATTCGAGGCAAGTTAGTGACGTATTTCTCAAACTAGGATGATTTAGATTTGACCTCTCTATGTGAATAATCCATCAATTTATAGAGTATTCGAGATCTTGATCTCTTTATGG
Organism: Solanum arcanum; assembly: GCA_027789145.1. Lineage (NCBI taxonomy): Eukaryota > Viridiplantae > Streptophyta > Magnoliopsida > Solanales > Solanaceae > Solanum > Solanum arcanum. Next base: position 68,554,739 of record CM050941.1, on the reverse strand, counting down.
AATTTCTGAGATGCCTTTTAAGGAAATTTAGTACCCTATATATAGGCATAAACTAGGATTTAGGATTGAGTAGCCTCCAAGAATCCTTATTTGAGTTGAACACAATTTTTATTGTCTCAACTCGAATTGAACGCATCTAGTAGAGTCCCAAAAAAATTTCAATGTCTACAAGGACCATAGGCACAAATTTATTATATTCTGAAAAATTCAAGTCAAAGCTGATTGGTTACGCATATGCAGAATATTTATCTGATCCGCATAAAGTCCGCTCTCAAAAACGCTATTTGTTTGCATGTGGAGGCACAATAATATCTTGGAAATCAATGAAGCAAATGTTGGTAATCACTTCTTCAAATCATGTAAAAATAAAAGTCCTCCATGAATCAAGTCGAGAGTGCGTGTGGTTGAGATCAATGACACACCATATATAAACCACAATGTACGAAGATAATCAACTGCAAATGAACGTGTCCACAAGATGATTGTTGTTATGAACAAGTTGGATAAATAGTTTACTTGCAATATAGTTACGAGGTCATGACGAATAGAATGATATTCAAGAATGTATTCGGCTAAGCTCAAAGTCTCGTCATATACATGAAATAAGATAATGATATATGAGGATGGGTTCAACCATGCAACATCTTTGTGAATGTGATTTTATCACAAAGACAATGTTTATATCAAAATTTGAGAAGTCGGTGTACAAGACTGAAGATTTCATCACAAGAAATTAAGTGATATTTAAATTAGGGGAGTATACTGCGTGTTGCACTCTTTTTTTCTTGACCTAGGTTTTGTCCCACTGGATTTTTCTGACAAGGTTTTTAATGAGACAACAAATAATGTCTATCAAAAGATATGTGTATTTTATTTCCTTCACTAGAATTTTTTTTCCCACATGATTTTTTCTAGTAAGGTTTTAACGATGGACATTATCTATACACATACAAGGGGGAGTGTTATAAATCCATTGAACAAGTGGATTGCATATTTAGTTTATTCATGAACTACTAAGTTCATGTATGTATATTCCAAGGTGATATGAATCTTGGTGGATAGCTATGTATAATTCCAAGGTGATATAAACCTTGGTGGATAAAACTAAGTATAATTTCAAGTGACCTTTGGATATGGTATCTCAACACTATATATAGAGATATCATTCACCATTTGAAAATACACTTGAATAAAAAGAAAAGTTTTCTCCTTCATCTACTTCTCTTATCTTTTTCTCTTTAAACTTATATTATTATAAGCTTGATTTTATAACAGATAGCACATTATTATTATTTTCTTTCTATTTGTCTCTTCAATTGAATACATTATTATTTCTTTAGGAATTAAATAAACATTTCGTTAACCATAGGTTTTAAAATTTCTAATTCAAGATTTATGATCAAATCTTATCTTGAATGTACATATTGAATAGCCTACTATTTTTGTGGGAATGGATAAAGTGTAGTAGTTTTTCTCATTTTATTGGTCAAAAGATAAGATTTTGAATTTTTTTTCAATTCGAGAAATAATTTCTATTGATGATCAAAATGATTGTTTTTGTAATTACTCAAAATGTATAGAGTGATTTTTAGGGGTTATTTGGTATAAAAATTAATAATACAATAATTAGTAATGTAGAAATTAGTAATATAGAATTTGTTTATTTTTATAATTGTTTGGTTTATTACTTCCCATTTCCACCTAATTTTGTGCTTAAATCAAAACTCAAAAAAAAACTTCTTTTTATTTATACTCTTGAATTATTATGAGATTATCTATTTATATAATTGGATCAAGATAGATAACTCAGACTATATTTTTGGTGGCTTTTTAACTAGCTAGGAGAAGAATAATTCTGTCGTCATGTTTGCTAATTTCTCATTTGAATTATTTGAGGGTAAAATTGTCAACTTAATAAATTGATCACTCTCAAAACATTAATTTTCAATTAAAAAAAGATAGACCATCTACTTTTAAAATCTAAAAAACACTAAACAATAGAAAAATTGAATAATCTATCTACGTTAGTAAAAAATTTAAGTGATATTTTTAATATATATGTAATTTTATAAATCGTTTAAAATACAAATAATTAGAATATCATGTATCAACAAATAATACATTCAATTAAGATCACAAATGTCATGCTGTGATTATTTTTCAATTAGTAAATATTAAATAACTCATATTTCAAATTTGTATTGATTCTTACTGAATTTATTTAGCAACAATCAACTCTCTCTAAAAAATGAAATTTGTAAGCTAATTTATTTAAATAAATTTACTAATAAATATGTAAACATAAAATCAAGAAAATAAAAAAATGATTAAAAGATTTGAGGGGTATTGTTTTTACGTGACTAATCACATGTATTAAATTTTATATATTACTAATACCATCAAATATAAGGTATTAGTATCCTATAATACCCGACTCATATTTTTTTTTTGTTTTTTTTTTTGAAAAAGAATTAAGTATCAATTTGAAAAGGAGCAAAAACCGCATACGTTGTAACTATTCCAATGTATATTGTTTTTCCCTTTTAAAATAGGGGTTGAACGCTTTTCAAAGAATAGATGTGAAGAACACAAAACATAAAAAAAAATGGAGGAAGGAACTAAAGAAGAAATTTCTATCTTCTTCACTGATATTAACAAAACAAAAGTGACATTCAATTTGTTGAAACATATGATTTCTTGACACTCAAAGTTAGGCTTGGAGCAACCTTTCACAAGACCTCATTATCATTCCGCTGTTGTTAACATATACACATTCTCGTTCTTGTTACGAAATTCTTACAATGGTATCAAAGTCAGGTTAATTGCATTATATTCAAATAATATAATTGTTCATGTCTTGAAGTCACATCTTTGTTTTTTCAAAAATGTAATATCTAATGATAGATCTAATATTTCTTCAAAAAAAATTGAAGGGTGTGTTCGGGGAAGGGGGGGGGGGGTATCAAATTTTTTGTTACAAATTGATTTGTTTGAACGTGGAGAAGATTTAGTAATTTTTTTGTTCATAAGAATGAACAAATATGGTGAAAAAGAAGAAGTAATAGAAATAATCTAATTTCTACGAGATATAAATTAGGATGAGGTTGCTAAATAGAAAGAAGTTATTAGTCATTTATATAAATAAAAAAGGGAAATTACATAAAAAAAAATCGCCCTTACACTTGGTAGCAAAATTTACTTTAGTACTTAAACTACATGAGCATTTAAATACCCCTTATATTTTCAAAGTGATTTTTTTCCACTCTGAGACTATAACAACACTCTCACCCGCCACATAGGCGCCACATCATAACCATATAGGTACCACGTCATTAATTTTTAGTACTTTCTTACTTATTCATTATTTTTTTATTAAACATTTTTTAAAATTAAAATTATATTTTATAAATGCATACCCTCATCCATTCTCTTTCTTCTTCCTTGTTGTTCATCATTTCAACCTTCAATATTTACTTTTCTTCTTCTTCACTATTCAACAATGTTTCTTAAATGACTAATGAAAAAATCACTATAATATTCACATTATCTTCTTTGAACTCACTCCACGAATTTACCCTCTTGGAGATAAATTTTTTTTTGAAAGTCAAGTTTTTCTTGACAACTCAACTAAGAAATGAAGATTGCATAAGAAAGTTGATTAAAAAAAATATAGATTCTATGCGAAATATTTTAAATAGATGTGGAAATCAAAATGGGTCACTCAAATTTCAAGAAAGTTTATATTTATGTAATCAACATGAATAATATAGAGGGAAATCTGTTGGAAAGAAAAAGAAAATCTAAGGGAGAAAGTGAACAGAGAATAGAGCAAAAGAAAAGAGAAGCTACTGCCAACTTCTTTGTATCTGGTTTTCAATTATGAAACTAACGAGACCTGCCTATTAAATACGCTTACAATGAAACTGAAATACTAAAATTTAGGTACCCACTAATTACTAGTTAGCTACTAATCTGCCACTATATCTAACCTTGCTAAAATAAAGGGAACTAACTAACAACCTCCTAAAGACTTGGTCAAGTATCTTTGAATCACTTCTCAACACTCCCCCTTGATTCAAACCTGCAAATTCCAAGTTGACCTCTAAAGAACTCGTGCTTTGCTTGCGGAAGTGACTTCGTGAAGATGTCTGCTATTTGCTCATTTGTATCACAAGACTTCAAAGTAATTTCTCCAGTAGAAACAAGACCTCGAATATAGTGATAGCGAATATCAATGTGCTTTGTTCTACTGTGAAATGCTGGCTTCTTCGTCATCGCAATAGCAAATATATTGTCGCAAAAAATCTTAGTCGCACCAGCTGGTTTTTGATTAAAGTCTGCAACAAGTCTCCTTAACCAAACTACTTGACAAGCTGCAGAGGTTGCTGCAATATATTCAGCCTCTGAAGTTGATAAGGCCACTACTTCCTGCTTCTTTGAACTCCATGAAATTGCTCCAGATCCAAGATTAAACAAGAAACCAGATGTGCTCTTTCTATCATCATTGTTGCCTGCGTAGTCACTATCAGTAAAGCCAGTTAGTGTGAAATTTTTTACCTTAGAGTACCAAATTCCATGCTCTGTTGTCCCAGCAATATATCTCAGCTGTCTCTTTGCAGCTCCAAGGTGAAGCTTGCTTGGATTGTGCATAAATCTCGATATGACTCCAATAGAGAAAGCGATGTCTGGTCTTGTATGAGATAAGTAGTTCAAACCACTAACCGGACTACTAAAATAAGTCGCATTTGCCATTTCAGAACCATCATCACGACACAACTTCTCATTAATATTCATTGGCGTAGCAGCAGGTTTACAATTTACCATAGTAAACTTTTTCAAAAGATCTGTTGCATATTTTCTTTGTGAAAGAAATATGCCATCAATTCCCTGTTTCACCTCAAGACCAAGAAAATAATGCAGCAGACCCAAATCCGACATCTCAAAATTCTTCATCATGCAGTTCTTAAATTCAGTGACGATAGACTCACTCGAACCTATATATATCATATCGTCAACGTAAAGACATACCACCAAAAAATCATTTTTACCTTTTCGTTTTACATAAAGAGTAGGCTCATTGTTACTTCTTTCAAAACCATTCTCCTGGAAATACGAATCAATTTTGAAGTACCATGCCCGCGGCACTTGCTTTAAGCCATAGAGTGCCTTTTTTAACCTGTAAACCTTATCTACTTTGCCATTAACTACAAAACCTTCAGGCTGTGATATATAAACTTCCTCTTACAAATCACCATTTAAAAAGGCAGATTTAACATCAAATTAATACACTGGCCAATTTAAATTAGCAGCCAAGGCTAAGAAAGTTCTCACAGTTTCAAAGCGGGCAACAGGAGAAAAAGTCTCCTCGAAGTCAATACCTTGTTGTTGGGAATAACCCTTTGCGACGAGCCTTGCCTTATGTTTTTGGATGCTGCCATCTGCATGATATTTGGTTCTAAACACCCATTTGAGCCCAATAGCTTTCTTTCCTTCTGGCAAATTTACCAGGTCCCATGTTTGATTCTTTTGAATAGCCAACAACTCCTCTTCCATAGCTTTGCACCATTTATCCTCTGTTTCAGCATCTTCAAAGAAAATGGGATCTGAAACAAGTAAAGCAAAAATACAAGATATATTGTCAGCATATCTGGGATTTGGTTTCCTATCCCTTGTTGATCTTCTTAATAGAGTTGGCTCAGCTGAAGGTTCTTCCAATGTTGGAGATGTTGCTGGTGCAATTGATGAGGTAGTCGATGGACTCGCTTAAAATCGATCCGCTTCCATACTCTTGATCAACAATAACGTCTGAAGGCAACAATTGAATATTTGAACTTTCATTTCCTGAATTAAAGTTCCAGCTTACATCTTCATTAAACACAACATTTCTATTGACCATAATTTTTCCACTCACTGGATTGTATAGCTTATAGGCTTTAGATTGTGAGCTATATCCAACAAAGATATATTTTTCACATTTTTCATCAAGCTTACGTCGAGCCTGCGAATTCACCAAAGCATAAGCTATACATCCAAAGACGCGTAAGTGGGTGACCTTTTGCTTGTTACCTCTCCAAGCTTCATAAGGTGTTCGATTAAACACTGCCTTGGTGGGTGAAATATTCAGCAAATAGACAGCAGTGGCAACAGCTTCAGCCCAAAAATACTTCAGTACACCTCTACCTTCCATCATGCTTCTGCTCATCTCGAAAACTGTGCGGTTCTTTTGTTCAGCTACACCGTTCTGCTCCGGTGTATAAGGTGTTGTGAGCTCTCTGTGTATTCCATTTTCCTCACAAAAGAAACAAAATTCTTTTGACATAAACTCACCACCTCTATCTGTCCGAATAGTTTTGAGTCTACATCCACTTTGCCTCTCAACAAAAGATTTAAATTTCTTGAAATTATCAAGCGTTTCAAATTTAAATTTCAAGAAATATATCCAACTCATACAAGTATAATCATCAGTAAAAAGCAGAAAGTATCGACTTCCTCCTAAGGACTCAACACTCATAGGACTGCACAAATCAGCATGTACTAACTCAAGACAAACAGAAGCTCTCCAAGACTTGCCTACAGGAAAAACCTTTTTACTTTGTTTTCCATAAACACAACTTTCACAAAAATCAAGATTCTCAACTTTTGGCAACCCAAAAACCATTTCCTTTTGGCTCAATAACTTCAACCCATTAACATTTAAATGACCATAACGCAAATGCCACAGTCTAGTTTCGTCATCTCCACTAGCTACCATAACACACTTTTCAACCATTGAAACTTCTAAAGGAAACATTTTGTTGTTAGTCAATGGAACTTTAGCAATGGTTTTCCCAGATTTCTTATTTTTAATAGTGCAAACACCATCATCAAAAGAAATTGAGTACCCGTTAATCATTAGTTGTCCAATGCTAAGCAAATTATGAGATAGGCTAGGAACAAACATCACATCTTCTAAAATTTTAGCATTACCTTGGCTGGTCATAATGCTAACAGTGCCTTCGCCTTCAACCTGAATCTTCTTGTTATCTCCAAGCCTCACGTCTGATTTTTTTGACTCATCAATATCCTTGAACAATGATTTTGTTCCAGACATATGATTGGAACATCCACTGTCCAAAAACCAAACATTGTTAGGAGACACTTTTTCACAAGAAAGGGCCATGAACAGCTTGCATTCATCATCATTTTTCTCTGCAAAGCTTGTTTGGTTATTCTCATCCTTCTTTTTTTGCCAACAATAAGCTTCTTTATGACCTGGTTTTCTGCAGTAGTGGCACAAAAACGTCCTTTGCTTATCTTCAGTTGGTCCTCCTCTATCTCGATTGTTTCCTTGGCCTCTTCCATGACCTCTTCCTCGAAAGCCACCTCTGCCTCGGCCACGATTTGCAAAGTTTTATAGCTTATCTTTCTGATGAGTGGACTCCCCCTTCACCTGAAATGCCTTTTCTTCATTTTTTTCATGTGACCTTAGGAGCCTCTCTTCATGAGCTTGCAAAGAACTCATTAGTTCATCAAAAGTATAATCAGATAAGTCATGAGATTCCTCAATCGCAGCAACAATATGTTCAAATTTTGGAGTAAGACTCCTTAAAACTTTTGCTACAACAGGTTCTTCAGATATATCTTCACCATAAGACTTCATTTGATTAACAAGAGAAGAAACTCTAGACAAATAAGTTTGAACAGATTCATTAGTTTTCATAGAAAGAGTTTCAAAGTCGCGACGGTAAGTCTGCAATTTTACCGTAATCACCTTAGCTGAACCTTGAAATTCCTTCTTCAAAATCTTCCATGCCTGAGAAGATGTAGTTGCTGCTGCAATTCTTGAAAAAATTGTATCATGAACTGCTTGTTGAATCAGGAACAAAGCTTTGGCGTCTTTCTTTTTGATCTCTTTCAATTTCTCTGCCTCTTCGTCAGAGCCTGCTAGATCCACAAAACCTTCTTCCACCAGCTCCCAAACTTCTTGTAATTTGAAAAGAGTTTTCATTTTGATACTCCAAAACTCATACTTTTCACCAGTAAAAATTGGCATGAGGGGCTGCGAAGATGATGAAATACCATTCACTGCCTTTTTTTTTGCTCTCACACTTCCTCTTTTGTATCACTCAAATACTCAGTTGATATAAGCCTCACGACTCACTCAATTTCCAGAAAGGAACCTTGCTCTGATACCAGATTTGTTGGAAAGAAAAAGGAAATCTAAGGGAGAAAGTGAACAGAGAATAGAGCAAAAGAAAAGAGAAGCTACTGCAACTTCTTTGTTTCTGGTTTTCAATTATGAAACTAACGAGACCTGCCTATTAAATAGGCTTACAATGAAACTGAAATACTGAAATTTAGGTATCCACTAATTACTAGTTAGCTACTAATCTGCCACTATATCTAACCTTGCTAAAATAAAGGGAACTAACTAACAACCTCCTAAAGACTTGGTCAAGTATCTTTGAATCACTTTTCAACAAAATCAACTCAATACAATGACTTTGATATTGAATTTTACGGATTAGCAAAGGACTATTAAAATTAAAAAAAATTGAAGTGGGAGAAAGATGGAGGAGGATGTGTTTCACTGGAGAAAAAGGTGTGAGGAAGATGACAAAATGAAAAGAAAAAAATTAAAGAAATTAAAAGGGGGACCCACTAATTCTGTATACCTCTAAATAAATTTTTTTACATATTTTTAGAGCGTTAATATATCAAGATAATCTATCTTAAATATTAATTATATATTGACCAATAAAAAAAGTCCATGTGTGGGACTTTAAAAAGATTCAGTTTTTTTCCTTTTTTCACACGCTTTAAGGAGAGTACTCTCACTTTTCCTGCCACGTCATCACTTAGGGAATATTTAAATCACTTGAAAAATATTAAGGGGGTATTTAACGCCCCTGTATTTTAAGGGTTAAAGTAAATTTTGCTGTCAAATTTAAGGGGATTTTTATGTATTTTCCAAATAAAAAAAAGGTTATCCTTTACCAATTAGAATTAGAATTTTTTTTTTTTTTTTTGGCTAGTAGTAATGTTGTATTACATGTTGTTCCTTTTCTTAAAGAAAAAATGAGCAAGAAATGTGAAGGGCCACAATAATAAAAAAATAATAATTAGGCTGTACTTGTTATGAGAAAATAGTAGTATTCTTTTTTATTTGTTAAATGAGTCAACATGAAATTTTATTATTATTATTTAACTGATTCTGTTGTACTTGTTATGAAAAAGTAATAGTATTTTCTAATATTTATTTGTTGAATGAGTCAACATGCGATTTAATTGTTATTTTTAAAATAATAATTATCATTTTTAAGGGGATTAATATAGTACTAGAAGGGGTTGGTACTTTATAAATAATTATATGTTTATTTATATGTGTAAATATATTATGGTTTTGATTGGTCTTGTAATAATTTTCATAGGAGTAAACTTTTTTTTTATACTTTTTTTATATAAACTATGAAAAATTTGTGACATTTGTGTCACATTAAATGATCTTTAACCATATTTCTAATTTTTTGTTTCCCTTTTCGGTATGACTGAATGAGAATATGCTTAAATTGCTTTTAAGTGTATGTGGTATTAATAGAGGGGCAAAAATAAATGATAGAAGGATACGATACAAAAGGATCAAAATAGAAAATGATTCAAATTCAGAAGTCATAAGAGATAAAAGATAATGTAAATAGGAGGAAAAAAATTATGTGAAGAGTTCAAAAATTTCACAATGAACTTATTTTTGATCGAAAATATTAGATTAAAATTGGTCAAATTTATGACTATTATATCTATTTTGAGGACTACGTTGGATTAGGTATTCTGTATAATTCTTATCAAAATATTGACAGAAGGAACTAGCAGACATTTATCATGATTTTGGTCCTGAATCATTACAGAGGTTCACACTAAATCTTGATGCATAGTCTAGTAGATCCGTATTTATTTTGATTTTGCATATTAAATATGTAATGAACACCTTTGATTATGCTTAATATGAATATATGTGTTTTAACCTATTCTGCATAGGTGTGTTGTTATTCTTTTGTGCATTATCATATGGCGTTAATTGTTAGATATATAAATCCTTGCAATTTTGACCTAAAATATATTAGGATACACGTTAAGAAATTAATGATAAAATTTGATTAAGTATTTAATTTATAGATGAAGATTAGATGTTTACGTGTCTTTTCGATTTTACATTAATTATGAAACCTTTATGAGAATTAATTTGCTTAAATGTGTATATCACATGCAAAATTGATTTAAAATTCTTGCCTGCAGACATAACATAGAAAAGTATCATTGCTGACTTAAACAAAGGTGAAAAATTTAGTGGTGATAATTACAACATCTGGAGTCGTAAAAATATGATATGTACTAGAAGAGTGAAATGTTCTATAAGGTAGAAATTATGTTTTGAATCAACCAGAAGAGGGTAATTCTGCACAACACAAAAAAGATCTTGAAGCATACAGAGATTGAAAAAAAAAACTAATTTCACGTCAAGTGAAATAATGGTTAGTTATGTGGTTGATGACCTCATACATGAATGTGAGGAATTCCCAGTTGCTCATGATATGTGGGTATATCTACGAAGAACATATGAGGCTACGTCTGTAATGCTCCTCTGATAGTTGAATATCAAATTTGACATTTACAAAAAGCGTCATGATCAGAATATGAAACAACACATTAGGATGATGTCAAACATGATAGCTCAACTCAAAAGTGATGGTCATGTTCTTTCAGATAAGCAACAAGTTCAGACAGTGATTCGATCTCTTCCCCAATAATTGAGAACATTTGAAGGTTAATTTTACCCATAATGATTGCCTCGAAACTTTTTCTGATGTTGCACGCGTGTTGAACTTGAAGATGAGCACTTTGGTGCTACGAAAGCTGCTTCTAATCTTTGTGGCAGGGTCAAGTGATACAAAATCTTCAGGCTTCAAGCACAAGAAAAATTGAAAAAGAAAAGAAAATGATAAAGAGGTTTGAGAAGGACCCCCTAAGAAAAATAAGAAGCCAAATTTCAAGATCTGATTTCTTCATAAGAGAGATAAGAGTAAAATGAAATGCTACAATTGTTAAGTATTGGAGCATTTTGCTCGTGAATGTACCAAACAGAAAAATTAACATTTCTAAATGCATATTTCTAACACTTCTTTACTAACTGAATCTTATACCATGTGGTTCGTACACTCATGATCCATCGATTACGTGAATCGAGATAGAGAGGCATTTGTAGAGTTTTGACGGATTTTATCTAAATCAAGGTGGATCTACGTAGGAAATAATGTTAGTCTTGAAGTCAAAGGTATAGGCACTTGCAAAGTGGACTTGTGTGGTGATCGTTCCTTGATGTTGTGACGTCCTATATGCTCCAAAAATTTGATAAAATTCAGTATTTGTGTTTGTTCTTTTTTATGTTGATTTTTTATTCGTTTTTTAAATCGTAATAGTGTTAGAATAACTCTAAATAATAATGTTTTAGACGATTTTGGACTACATTATGATAACTTTATTGTTTTAGATTATAATCCTCTGACTTAAGACTATTATGTTGATTGTTGTGTATTGGAATGTTATTCAAGTAACAAAGATATTAATGTTATTACATGACATACAAGATTAGGTCACATAGGGCAAGATCGAATAAATAGATTGAAAAAAAGAAGTGCAGTTAGGTTCTCTCACAAAAGAAGTGTATTTAGGTTCTCTCACCAAAATTAAAATGTCAGCTTGTGAAAATTGGTCTAGCTTAAAAGATTACGTGTAGGACATTTGAGAAGGCTAAGAGAGTTGAGTTCCCACTTCAATTAATTCATTCTGCTATTTATGGTCTAATGAATGTAAGGGTAAGGTCTGGTAATACATACTTCATTATATTTACTGATGATTTCACGTGCTTTGGTTTTGTCTTTGATTTCTCATAAATCTGAAGTACTTGAGTGCTTTAAAAGATATATGAATTAAGTGAAAAATCGATTAGATAAAAGCACAAAAGTTTTAAGAACCGATCAAAGACGTGAATATTTGTCAAAACAATTTGTAGAATTATGTACTGAAAAGGGTATTATCATAGAGTCAACTACTCCTCATACACGTCAACAAAAAGAGTAGGTAAAAAAGAAATAGAAAATTATTAGACATGATAAGATCAATGCTGGCGCAGGTAAATTTATCTTTCTTTTTCTGGGGAGATGCATTATTAATAGAGGCTTACATACTGAATAAAGTGTCTTCTAGATCAGTGTCTTCCATTCCTTATGAACTTTGGAATTGTCATAAAACAAACCTAAATGATCTACGACTGTGGAATTGTGGAGCATACATTAAAGATCATTTTGGTGTATTTGGTAAATTAAGTCCAAAAGGAAATAAATATATCTTTATAAGGTACTCTAAAATGCTCCAAAACGTATGTGTTTATCTATGAACTAGATGATGAAAGTATTATTTAAGTTGCATCACAAGATGTCAGATTTTTGAAACATAATTTTCTTTAAAAAGGTGAAAGATAAAGTTGAGCCTCTGTATGAAATATTGAGTTCAGAAAACTCGATAATGTTGTCAAACATACTTGATAATTCAATTCATCAAGAAATGATTTCTGATCCAAGTGGAAGTTATGAATCCTAAAATTCTATAGAGGAACCTGAACTTCAAATACGTAAGAGTACAAGAAAAGGTGTACCTAAAATATCTTATAAGATTGAGAATTATGTTTTCTTGGTATCTCCTACAGAATTGGATAAACCTAATTCTGTAACTGAGACCTTACGGTGCCCTAAAAGGGATGAATGGTTAAAGGTGATGAAAGAAGAATTAGAATCTATGAAAACCGACAAAGTCTGGAATCTAGTTGACCTTCCTAAGAAACATAAAGTTATTAAGAATAAATGAATTCTTAAAATTAAACGCAAATCGGATGGGCAATAGAATGACACAAAACATGATTAGTGGCAAAGGTTTTACTCAAGAAGTTGGAATAGACTATGAGAAAACTTTTTCACCAGTTGTGAAGTTTACATCCATACGATTACTTTTAGCTATTGTTGCACGTTTAAATCTAGAATTACACCAACTAGATGTGAAGATTGCTTTTCTCAATATATAATTAAACATGAAAATCTACATAAAAAAAATAGTAGGTTTCATTGTTAAAGATCAAGAAACGAAAGTGTGCAAATTGAAAAGATCAATTCATGGCCTAAAGCAATCTTCAAGGCAATGGTATCTGAAATTTCATAAGGAGGTGATGTTCACCATGATCGTTGAAGACCATTGCATCTATGTGAAAAAGTTCAATGAAAATTTTGTAATTCTTTCTCTTTACGTAGATGATATTTGATTAGGTAGAAATAATTTGGAGTAAGTGAAAACTTTCAAAGTCATGTATTATATTAAGTCGTGTATTTCAATATTATTTGATATGGGAGATATGGGTGAAGCAGACTTTATATTGGGTGTTAATATCCAAAAAGATCATTCCAAGAAATTTTTGAGTTTATCTCAAGAAACTTATATTACAAAAAATATTGAAACATTTTCAAATGAATAGTTGCAAATCCATGGATACTCCTGTAGCAAGGGGTGAAACTTTTTGCATTGAAATGTGTCCAAAGACTGAAAAAATGAAGACATGTCTCTTATTCTAGTGTTGGCGGGAGTTTTATGTATGATTTGATATGTACTCGCCCAGACATTTGTTATGATGTGAGTCTAGTTAGAAGGTATCAATTTAATCATGGAAGAGATGATTGAAAAAGAGTAAATAGAATATTCTGATACATGAAGGAAACTGCAGATCATACACTGTGTTATTAGTGGATCTGATTTATTCATAAGAGGTTATACATATGTTGATTGGGCTGGTGATCGTGATGATAAAGAGTCGACGTCCGATTATGATTTTTTACTAAATGGTGGTGCTATTTCATGAAAAAGTAAGAAACAAACTTGCAAAACTCTTTCAACCATGAAATCTAAATTTGTGGTTTGTGTATTTGCAGTACAAGAAGTTGTTTGGTTAAAAAAATTCTTTGAGCATTTGAGTATTGCAAAGAATTCTAAGGATCCCGTGATTCTACACTTAATAGTCAAGCAACTATCACGTAAACGAAGGATCATAAGTATCACAACAAGACCAAACACATTGACATCAAGCATAACTTTGTTAGAGACGTAGTGGAAAGTGGAGAAATGACTCTGCAATACATTCCTTACGTGAAATGATAATTGATCCATTTACGAAGGTCATCTCTAGAGACTTGGTTGAAAAACATAAGGCTAGGTTTGCATAGAATTGTATGATATTTCACTATTGTAAAATAACTTATTTGTTGTGTTATTCTATCCTTTATAATGCTATTAATTTATGTTCAAATGCAAAATGAATGTGATATTTCGTAATAAATAAAATGTGTCGAACAAGTCGAGAGATTGACTCAACATGAGCAATCGCCTCTTACGTCGAGAGGCGTGAAGAGATGAATTTTATCACCATATTATGACTTGTTTTTATGGGCCATATAAATTTTTTTGTAAGAAAATGAATTTAAGTATCACTAAAAAGAAAAACTAGTATTAAACACTTGAAGTTGTTTAGACCAAGGCTTGTACGATGTTGGATAATCGAAAAAATGAGACGCATACATCGGTATAAGGTGAAAACATTGTAGCACGTGTTTCATACAACGTTTGTCAAACGATCATTGGGTCAATGAAAGAATATTTCATGTTTATGTGATACACCAAAAAATTAAAAACAACTTTTTAATGAAATACCCTCTGAACATTTGTTGTTTCTTGAAGTTTCAATCAAGTTGCTACTTTAGCATGTTACAAATGGTCATGAATGATTCAACAATGTAGTGCATGTCTAGAAAAACAGTTAAATAGGAACAAATAGTTTTGAGTAGAAAAGAAAGACAATTGAATGAACAATAAACTTATATACACAAATCGGCTATTGCATGAACTGTATTGGTATTGTGAGTAATGATGTCCTTATAATTAATATTGAATTCTTTTCACATGTGATTAAATTCCTATGTAGGGCTTGTAAACATATTGAAGGTAAGTCTTGGTACTCACATGTCGCATGAACTATTTATCATATGAATTGTGTGTTTAGTTGATACCATATTTATTTGGGTCTTGTCCATCATGTGAGAAGTGAGAGATGTAAGTTTTGGGTTGTGAGTCGCCCTTGTGGATCGATCCGACCCTATCGATATGACCAGACCCAATTAATTTTTTCTGAAAAAGAGATAAGTATCATTTTGAAAAAGAGTGGAAACAATTACTTTGTAACTATTCTAACGTATAATTTTTTTCCTTTTAAAATAGGGGTTGAACGTATTTCAGAGAATAAGTATGAAGAACACAAAACGGAATAAAAAATAAAGGGGGGACAAAAGAAGAATTCTTTTTTCTTTTTTACTGATATTAATAAGAAAAGTGATATTCAATTTGTGGAAACATAACTTTGATTCCTTGAGACTCAAAGTTGGACTTGGAGCAACCTTTCACAAGACTTCATTATCATTCTGTTGTTGTTAACAAGTACAAATTCTCGTTCCTGTTACAAAATCATTATATCATACATAATATATGAACTAAATCTTTTAATATTCCTTACCAAACGATTAATGAATAAGCTATGAATAGAAAAATTACCGATGAATATATGAGAAATAATACAAATCAAAAAGGTTTATCAAACACCAACAAGAGTAGTACTGAAACGGTAAATACTCCTTCATCCTTAACCAAAAGATTTCAGATTCAAATCTCCTTCAATACAGAATCATCATTGTTAGGAAACGATAGGAAAAAAAGGTTTATTAACACTAATCCTTATTTAATCAAGTACAAAACGGTCATTTATCATTTTATTAAAATAGGTCTAGATATCCTTTGAAGGGAACTGCTTTCTTTTCATACTATTAAGGGAAAGTATCTTAAAACCAAAAATTACTAGTAATTGATTTTTTCTTAGAGATGAGAAAGGATAAAAAATATTTATCAATTATTCAAAATAGGTTAATTTGAACGAAAACTTATAATTTGAAATGAAACTAGGAGATTACTTTGATTTGTTTAAATGCTTTTTTTAAACAATACCAATTTTATGTAATATAAAAAGTTCACTTATTAGCATTAATTTTTATTTAACTATTCACATGGTGTTTGATATTCGTATTTGGGTGTTTTGACTATGTATAACATTTAGGCGTTGACTTGATAGGTGAAGTCGAAGAAAGAATAAGGGGTATCCAAATCAAGTTGTGGACAACTCAGAGCAAGCAAAAAGAGTAAACAGATGGGAAGGTCATAACGTTTCAGGTAGGTGAATATGTAAGTATCACTGATGAAGATGTTTGGCAACAAGTGTAAGCGTAGCCGAAAGAATAACTTATAGATTCGCCCAATTTGTCTTAGATTCTATGCAACTTTCTACATATCCATACTAAACAGATACCATAAGAATAACGAGTACATTATCAAGTGGGATCCAATCTAGCTAGTAAGGAGCCGATTGCTATTCGAAAATTAACAACATTATTTGAGGATTCAAGTACAACTTTCTTCTTGATTTAGTTCATTTTTTTTGTTTGATCGTTCATGAGCGATGGATAAATTAGTATTCATTACAGGTGAATACATCGAGTCAGAACACTTTGGGCTGGGAGTTGAATATTTAATTCAGGATACACTACGCTCGGATGAAATCTAGGACATTTCGGAGAAAGGATTGAGTAAAACGTCTAGGTAGAGTTTATTTACCTTTTTGCTAAGACATTAAGGAGTTCGTACGACTTGTTAGAATTGAATTCGAGAGAGTAGAATTCTCAATGTCAAATTTGGTATAAAGGGTCGGCCTAAAACGTCAAGATTTAAAGGTGTATTATAAAATAGACTAAAATGAGAGAATTCAGAGGTTATGTCCCGTGTTAGACGCTATAGCAGGTGGCACAACACTGTAGCCGTCATAGAAATTTTTTATATAATAGACGTTTCCGCTACAACGACACCATTATAGCATGATTGGACTGCTATGGTGGGGTAAGTTGTTGTATATGTAGAAGTTCCTCCAAAAAATATTTACTCTCACTCAAGAACGTTTTTGGGGAAAACAAGGACGATTTGAATGAGTTTTCAACGGTTTTCTACCAAGTTTCTTTATAAAGGCAAGTTGTTTCTTCCCTTAATCTGGTACCTTGTTGTCTAGGCCTTAAAATCAATAATTATGAGCTTTAGGAACGGTTTGAATTGACCTAGGTTGAAAAATTCACTATAGTGAGGATTGTTGGACGTAGAAACCCTTAAACTTTGGTTATAAATGTTTATTCGTGATTATATAACTGCAATTCCCTAGTGTAATCATAAAATTGGTAGTTCTATGTGAATAAGTGATGTCCACTGTAAGATTAAAAACTAGAATACACAATATATCAGGATCTTGAACACGATAATCTTACATAAAGATCGTTAAGTGTATATAACTGAAGAGGAAGACATCATCACAGAGAAAAATGGAAGTGTTAGTTGTAAATTGGTTTCTACCTCCTTGCCCTAATTTTATGTCATCACAATCGATGTCAGCGATGGAATTATTGTAGAGAATATGTTATAACCCTAATGGGTGGAGGGAGGACCAATTTATAGAAGTTATGATTTAATCTCGTATGTCCATCAAGTAAACAATGTACGGACGAAATCTATTCCTTATTAAATACTATTTATGATATTACTTGAATTACAAGTAAACTTGGGTCATAAGTAAGAAATAATTAATAATAGTTAATAATAATTCTTACATTCTCTCACTTGGCCCAAAAACCATGTAACATTAATATTTAATAAACATTAATTGCACATACAATAGATATCTTCTATAATGTACATCATGCATACCACAATATAACAAACTACTAATGCGAGTTATGACGGTTGTACATAAATTTTAAGATACATACTTCCTTCTATATACTACTACATTAGCAACTTATCATACTAAGCTATAAAAACATACAACATTACGGTCCACAATAAATGTCTCATAGAGACTCATCTTGTAATTTCTCAAAACAATAATGTGTACACCATTATGAGAAACAAGATGATAATTAATATATATTAGAAACACATAATTTGAGCTCAGAGTGTAAAACATCATAAATGTATCAATCATAAGTACAACCAAGACCCATTCTTTAGACGTGTTCTTTAAATGTCTTTGGTTGTAAGCCTTTTGTTAACAGATTTGCAATCATGAGATCAGTTCTAATATTCTTAAGCAACACTCTTTGTTTTCCGAATTTCTTCCTTGACATCAAAGTACTTTAATTCCATATGTTTGGAACATTTGGAGTACTTATCATTCTTAGAGAAGAAAACTGTTGCAACATTATCACAATAAATTTTCAGTGGCTTAATAATAGTGTCGACAACTCCAAGTCCTGAAATAAAGTTTCGCAACCATAATGTATGAATTGTGGATTCATAACGTTCCATAAACTTTCTTTGCAGGTTTTCAGTGATCAATTCCTGGGATACATTGATATTTTCCTAGCATTCCGTCCACAAAGCTAATAGACAGTCTTGTGCAAGTTTGAACGTACATCAAACTTCCAACAATAGAAGATTAAGGAATTGAGACTATTTCCTTTTGTTCTACATCATTCTTTGGGCATAACATGAGATTAAATTTGTCCATTTTTTTAAATAGGAACTATTCTTGCTGAACAATTGTTCACGTTAAATCTCTCTAGAACCTTTTTATATATATATATATATATATATAGCCATTTAAAGACGGTCTCAATAATTTTTATGACCTATCATTGAATATCTCTATCCCTATTATTATGGAATATTTCTATCCATATCACATAGGATGTCTCATCCATATCTTTCATTTCAAAGTTCATAGAGAGAAAATCATTTGTATCACACAATTATGCCTAACTCATTAGCAACAAGTAAAATGTCATCAACATACAAGACTAAAAATGTAAACTTACTCCCACTGATCTTTTGGTATATACACGGATCAACGAAAATTTTCTTAAATTCAAAAGATGTTATGGTATCATTGAACCATTATATACTATTTTCGTGAGGCTTGTTTGAGTCCATATGTTGACTTCTTTACTTTACACACTATTTGATTTTTTCTTTAATTTCAAAACTCTTTGGTTGGTCCATATAGACATCCTCATGCAGGTCTACATTAAGAAAGACAATTTTCACATTCATTTGGTGTAACTCTAAATCATAATGAGCTACCAAAATCAAAACAATTCTTAATGAGTATTCCTTTAAGACCGGTGAAAAGGTCTCGTTTTAATCAATGCCTCCTTTTTTAGTGTATCCCTTGACAACAAGTGTGGCTTTATATCGGTTCAATATTATCATTTGAATCACGTTTGGTCTTAAAGACCCATCTACACTTGATTATTTTAGAACTTTCTGGTAATTGAACAAGATTCCAAACTTTATTGTAATCCATGAATTTTAACTCTTCATTCATGGCACCAATTCATTTATCAGGCTCATTATTTTATGTGGCTTGTGAAAATGAATCTTTATTAATTTCAATGTCAAAATCAGACTCTTTCAACTAAATCACGTAATGACCAATTTTCTTTATGGCATTGTTTGTGGTTCATTTGCACCAGATACTTGTGAGTTATTTCCCTCTTGAAGTGTTTCACCCAACTGTTGTTCAACATAGTTAAAGTGTTCTTCAACAAGAGGAACAACATTTGTGATTGGTGCAGAATTAGGTACATTCATGGGCAATGAAATATTTACCCTTATCTCATTAAATTTCCACACTTTATCATTTAACACTCCCACCAACTTCACCAGTCTCAAGAAATTTTGCAAATAGGCTTAGACATTTAACTGATTCAATGCAATGTCCATAAAATTCACCACCTCTATCTGACCTAATTAATGATTTTCACTTTTCTATCTAATTGTATTTCAACCTCATTAACATATATTTTGAAAGTGTCCGCTGCTTGAGATTTTTCTTTCAACAAACAGATAAATTGATAACGTGAAAAATCATCGATAAAGGTGATAAAATATTTTTCTCCACATAAAGATGGAACATTAAAGGGTCCGCAAATATCAGTGTGTATTACTTGAAGAAGCTGAGTGCTCCTTGTGGCACCTTTCTTGGTATTTTTGATTTTCTTTCCTTTAATGCAATCCAAACATCTATCAAGATCAACATAATTTAAATTCAGAAGAATTTAATTCTTTACTAATCTTTTTTAATTATTCTTTGGATACATGACCCAAACGTTTATGCCATAAATAAGCAAAACTTTCATTTAGTGAACTACGTTTAATTTCAACATTTTAATGAATAGTAAGTAGGGATTCAGAAAAATTATTATCGAGTTTCAATCTATATAAACCATCAATAAGAACACCAAAACTATAAAAATAGTTCTTATATAAATTGAAACATCCATGTTTAAACTTAAAATCAAATCCAGAAACATCAAGTCTTCAAAGGGAAATCAAATTTCTAGAAATTGAAGGAACATAAAGAGTTTGTAATAGACCAAGGTGATGTCTAGTTTCTAAGATCGAACAATAAGTCCCTATGCCTTCAATTTTAGTCTTCATGCGATTTTTCATGTACAAGATTTTTTTTATTTGGATCGTAGTGAATCCCTGCAACATTATGGATACATGAGTAGTTGCACCAGAACCAAGCCAACAAGTATTATTAGGAATTTCAAGTAAATTTGATTTGAAATACACAAAGGCACTAAATGTACATTTCTTTTCAAATCAAACTTTACGTTTCAGACAATCTTTCTAATAGTGTCCTTCCTTTTTACAGAAACGACACACATCAGCCTTGAGTTCCTTATAAGCATCCTGTGAAACTTTAGCAGATGCTTTCTTTTTCCTAAATTTGTGGCTTTCACTTTAAGTCCTTTACCATCTCCTTGACCCATAAGGTTAATGGAATGACCTATTTGTTTCTTAAGTCTTGAGACAATTCACTAATATTTCACTTATTCTTAATAGTGTTATAGTTAATTTGAAATGATTAATACTCAAAAGGCAATGAGTATATAATAAACTGAACTAAGAAGGTGTCATCCACTTTCATACCCAAGGTCCAAAGTCTTGTTGCAATGTTAGTCATCTCGATGATATGATTTTGCATACTATGCGACCCATCAAACTTCATGGTCGTTATTTCAACCATTAGTGTACCAATGAGAGACTTATCAGCAGGACGAAAATGTTCTTCCATAAACTTCAGATATTTCCTGACACTTTCTGTTTGTGAAATAGTTATCTTAATGTTGTTAGCAACAGTCATTCGCATAAACATAAGGCTCAATCTGTTAGAGCGTTTCCATGATTTATGAAAATACTTCTCATCATCACTGCTTTTATCAATAATGGCAGTGGGATTGTCATTCAGCAAAGTCAAGTCAAGATTCATCACACTTAAGTGGAACTGGACTTGTTCATGCAATTCATAGAAGTTCAATCCATTGAACACATTAACAAATGAAGCACGCGAATGAAAATGAATAACTGCAAATAAATACATGCTCATATATAAAAAAATAATTTGAATTCAGTAAAACAATAAAAGTACATCGTAATTCTCCTTTGGATAGATACTTTGACACACTATCACAATTTAAATGTCATTTTTAAAATCTTTAATAGTCCATTAAATAATTTTAACCAAACATATACGATATCTTTGGATATACAATATATGTTTAAATTGAAAATATTAATTTACCTCATTTTTCACTATTCGTAGATTTATAGATTCACCTTTGGGTAAATTTTTTAACTTCTAGAAATAGTGAAAGTCAATTTATCTATTTAATTTTCAATATAGACATTTAGTTAACTTTCATCGATAAATGACAATTTTATGAGTGTATATTTTTTCTTAACCATACTAGTTTGGTCACTTTGGTAACTAACAAGCTATAATGCATACATAATCTCATAAAATTTTGTTCATGTGAATAATTTTAAACATTTTAGTTTGGTCACTTTGTTGACTAACAAACTATAAGATTCATAATAGATGCATCAAGTGATCATAAACAAGATATGTGTCGACGTTAATTTCTCTAATTTGACCACTTTGGTGACTAACAAACTATATAAATACAAAGTACACATAACATCATATAATTTTGTGCATTTGAATAATTTCAAACATATTAGTTTGGCCACTTTGGTGACTAACAAACTATAGAAATATATTACATGCATCAAGTGATCATAAATATATGATATGTGTAGACGTTAATTTCTCTAATTTGACCACTTTG
Organism: Solanum arcanum; assembly: GCA_027789145.1. Taxonomy (NCBI): domain Eukaryota; kingdom Viridiplantae; phylum Streptophyta; class Magnoliopsida; order Solanales; family Solanaceae; genus Solanum; species Solanum arcanum. Next base: position 68,532,393 of record CM050941.1, on the reverse strand, counting down.
GTGACTAACAAACTATATAAATATACAAAACACACATAATATCATAAAAATTTGTGCATGTGCATAATTTTAAGCATTTTGGTTTGGCCACTTTGGTGACTAACAAACTCTAGAAACATAATACATGCACCAAGTGATCATAAACATGATATGTGTAGATTTTAATTTCTCTAGTTTGGCCACTTTGAGTTATTGCATAATCTAAAACAAACATAATTATTACATTATAAAATATTAAATTTTTCAGAATTTTGTGCACTCATTTAAAAGAGAAATCATACATAAGTGTTGTTACCGTTAATTCCTACAAAGGAGGCCAATATATATCTAATTAAACCAACCCAATTTAATATTTGTCCAAACAATACACAAGTATCAAACATTTAAAGAAAATGTTTCTTTCTTTTTAATAATTGCATAAAATTTCTGACGAGATACGGAGAAAAACGTTATGATGCATATAAATATCAAGCACTAATTTTCTCTGACTACAAACGTAGTTGAGAAAACTTCCTAGAATAAAACAAAACTGCATCTATTTCTTCTTTTGTGAAATTTTCTCTATACGTGAGTTTTATTATCATTATTATTATTTTATTATTTTCTTTTTGTATGAGCTCAAGAAAAGGAAACACTGATTTTCCTTGTTTTCATGCGCACCCAAAATTTAGATGTCAAACTGAAGTTTAAATACGAAGATTATCCGTTCAAACAATCTAGGCTCTAATGCCAAATGTAACATTAAATGCTAGAATACATAATATATCAGAATCTTGAATATGATAATCTTACATTGAGATCGTTAAGGGCACATACCTGATGAGGAAGACATCATCATAGAGAAAAATAGAAGCGTTAGTTGTAAATTGGTTCTTACCTCCTTACCCTAACTTTATGTCATCACAACCGTCAGCGATAGAATTATTGTAGACAATATGTGATAACCCTAATGGGTGGAGGGAGAACCAATTTATAGAGGTTATGATTTAATTTGGTACGTCCATCAAGCAACCAATGTACGGACGAGATTTATTCCTTATTAAATACTATTTATGGTATTACTTGGTTACAACTAAACTTGGGCCATAAGTAAGAAATAATTAATAACAATTAATAATAATTCTTACATCCACGTCTTGAGTTGGGTGGAATGGTCATGAGGTTGACTTAAGACTTGAGATTAAGATATAATTCGAAGATATTTAAACCATTTCAGTTGATTTTGTGTTGTGTTATTGTGTCTATATAGAAAGCAAACTAAAGTTTCATAACCAAGGAAATGCTTAGGTTCAATAGGGCATTCAAACTTGATTCGAGGTAGATGACGATTGAGTTGTTTCTCAAATTATTTTATGTGTGCATGTCAACTATTTCATTTGTATTGCTTGTTCATTACGTGATTAGGAAGTAAAATGGGGCTACAGTGAAATGATATCTTGTTGTTAATCTCATGCAATGAATTTATCTGAATTATATGTGGTCTTACAAGTGTGGTTATATTTATTGTTGTTGTTATTGCACGAAACTGTGATTATCGATCTTGATCTAGCTAAAAAAATGTCCATGTTTTCTGTTTTTAATTGTTTTTTCTTTTTGTGGAGTGATTTCTATTTTAGCTAATTTTTCTATTAGTTCCTCTACCCCTGTTATTTTACTTTCTCTTTTTTCTTTAAATTTTTTATCTATTTTGTTATTTAGTTGTAATAGTAATGTTATTATTATATTATTTTATTTTATAATAATTTGATCTAATTTTGAAGACAAATTAAAATCTTTGTAATTTGTTGGAAGATCTATTCTTTTTTCTATTAACGTAAGAGCTTCTTTGTGTGTCTCAGTTTCTACTAAGTCTATCATGAAAGAACTATTCTTTTAATAATGCTAATTCTGTTTTTATCTCTTGTATTCTTATAATTAATGTATTATTAACTTCTTCTTTTTGTTTGTTTTTTAGTTCGCTTAGTTTTTTATTTAATTTAATTCCTTGTTCCTTAATATAATCTAAATTGTCTTCTATCTTATTCAAAAACTGTTTTGTCTATTTTGAGTTTCTTTCTTGTTCACCTAATAATTTTATAATTATATTATTATGTTCTCTAATTTTTTTGCTAAAATTTATTATTAAGTTTATTAAGGTATTATATTGGGACTCTTCTGCAGTGTGTGAGCAGTGTCCTCCGTTTTCAAAATTACACTTTATTACAATATCGTCTTTCAACCTTTTAATTTATTTTATATATATATATCTGTAAATCTAAATATTCTAGATTTTTAATGACGCTATTTTTACTATATTATTCTATTTTATCCTAAAGTGTCTATTTTACACCGTTTCCTATGATCTTTTATTCTTTTAATGATAATGTAAATATTATTTCTAATTCCTTCTAATTTCCACTTTAAAGCGCTTATATATTCTTCGTTTGTATGTCTTTGTAATATAATTTTTTTATATATATATGACTGATTTTCGTATATATTTAAGTACTCTCTTATAGCTTTTTCTATTTTTTGTAAATTTTTTCTTTTATTTCTCTATATAAATATCAATAATTTGTTCTTATACTTTTAGCAAAAGGATAGTTTCTCATAGAACTTGTGGCCTCTGATCTGAATATTTCTTGATCTAAGGTGTTTTAATAGCTTGCATTCTAATTTTTTAATTGAAAATAATAGGTTGCTTAGATTCTGGCTATTATCTAATTTTATTTCCTCTAAATATATTGTTTATTCGAAATATAAACTTAGTAATTCATGTTTAACCTTGCGATATTCTTTAGTATTTTTATTGGTTCTTCTCATGTATATTTATCCTATAGGGATATTGTAAAAGGAACTATTTTTAATATATTTTATCCGTGCTATTATTTATTTAATTTCTCTATTTACGTGATATATTTCTAAACTTACCTGACTTTTTTCTTGTTTAACTACTTTAATTTTTAGAGTGTTTTTAACGAAAATTTATATAGATAAGTTAAAGATGATCGTAACTCTAAATTAGCTAGATGATTTTCTAATGATTTCTTATATGATTTTACTAATTTTAAATATTGTCTTTCAGAATGTAAATTTTTATTTATAGCAATTATTATTCTAAAATAAATATGCATTTTCATATACAAATATAGGTCTTTTAGATTACCTTGCTCTGATACCAATATAAATTTGGGATATTTCAATATAAAAAGCGGTTATTTCAATATAAATAGGATATATTTTAATTCGTAAAAACTTTTTATTGTGAAGTCCTACTCAATACTCCTTCACTCCCTTGTTTTTTATGTAGTTATCAGCATAAGTTGCTAGTACTCTTTTTTTTAATATTTTTTATTTATAAACTGTGTTCATTCATGAATCTATTATTACTGTTCATCTTTTTCTCTTAACTTTTGTTCCTAATTGCAGTCTTCTTTAACCACATTTCGGATATGGTCATTCATAGTTCTATCTTAAGAACATTCTACAACCTGTCAACGTCCTAAGAATTTACAGGTTAATCCATCGATACTTTTAAGAGGCTAAGAGAGTAACCATATACTAAGTAACATAGATTCATGATAAAGAAAACTATGAAACAGTTTTTTACATATCAAAATATTAATAACATATTTTAAAATAAACATAATTTACATATATGGGAAGTTACTAGATCTTAAATATGAAAACTTACATAATTAACGGAGTGAAGTTTTCCTTTCGGAATCCGAAAACTCACGGAAATATAACTTCATCAAACTTAATATAAACTTTATTTTACAAATGACCTTTATTTATGCAAGGGATATTTGTTGAGGAGAGATTTCTGGTATGCATATACGTTTGGTGATTTTTTCTTATTTGAGTTCTTCCTTTTTCTACTTCTTCCTCAACTGATAATATCTGCTTTTATAAAGATCTTCGGACTTCAAACTTCGAATTTCAAATGGAAAGATAATCTTATCATTTCAGCCGGGTGCGCTTTTGGACCCCATCGACACGTGAAATGATGCTCTTTCTTTTGCATTATTGTCATTGTGGTCCGGTATCTGTCTTGTCTCTTAATTTCATCTAGACGCGTCCCTGCAGTTTTTTCACACATGTTTGGTAGTGAGTAAAGTGGGACTCACAAATTGGCCAAAGAGGCATCCTTCTTGATCAAAACTCATCCCAGAGTCGTCATCATTGGGATTTTAGGCAAATTGCATTGTCTCTAGGAAATCTTTTGAGTCATCTAAACTGCTTCTCTGGCTCGGAATAGGACTTGGGTCTTTAATTATATGTTTATTTTGTTCTTGTTTTTGTTTGAGTAATTTTTCTACTGTCTGGGTAACAAGAAATTCTATGTCTTTAAATTTTCGGGCTTTTTTTTAGTTTTTCTGTCTCAGCGTCTGGGTGAAAGAGAGTGGCAGCCTTCGTCTATTCTGGGAAGAGGATGAACTTCCTTCATTTTCACTTTTTGACAAAGTGACAGCCATAAACGGATTTGATAAATCTTTACCGGCTACTGTTTGAACCGGACTAGTTGTATCTTCATCCGATACAGTGAATTTCTTAACATTCGATGGGGAATGCACACCCATCTCATCCATTTTTATTAGGGATGGAAAACCCTGTATTTCTGTCTGAGTTTGCACATCTTGTGTAGTTTGGCCTTTGCTTTTCATTTTTAGGAGTTTTTTCCTGAGCTTGACATTTTCTTGTATTAAAGTTTCATTTTTTAGGTTTAGCCTTTTGAATGCTTCAATCATAGATGAGCAATGATCGCAAAATATTACTTTATTTGTGTCTTTTTGGATGTTGTATTGTGGAGTTTTGTCTGGGTTTTGTTTGAGGGCTGGAGAAATATAGTAATTTGGTCCTAATATTTCTCTAGCATAGTCTAAACTCTAAAGCTTCTGTAAAGTCATTAAAACCTTTAAAAAGAGGTTTTTGAAAACCTTTTATAGAGTCTAAAACTTCTATTCATGTTTGAAAAACATCATTTGTTTTGCCATGAATTACCACATAATATTTAAATTTATTTTCTTTATTTTTGTTAGTAAAATAAAATCCTAATTCATTTAAAACAGCAATTACATATTCAGTGTCTTTTTTATTATGTGTTATCCATATACTATCTATAAAGCATGTTTATTGTTTGTCTAGTTGGCAATTAGGCAAGTGTCTGAATGTCCAGTTAGACTGTTCATATGCTATTAAGTTTTGTTGTCCAAACTATAGTCTTTTTATTTTGACATCATCAATTTTGTTTAGAGATCTAAAATGTAAATTTGATAGCATTGTCTTTTTGTAAGAGTTTGCGTAGTCTGAGGTTGGAGGTTGAACTCTTTTACCCTTGTCTGGTAGTAATGGTCTCATTTTGTAAAATTTAAACTTTTATTAGTAATCTGCTTGATTCATCAGCTATATGATTATTATTTCCTTTTATATGTTCAAATACTATAGTTTGATAAATAGATATAGTATCTAAAAAATTTAATTATCGCCTTCTATTACTACTTTTATCATTAATTTTTTGATGAAATTTTACTATGGCCTCAAAGTCTGTCCTCACTAATACCTCTGGTTTGCTTAAAATGTATATTCTAAAATTGTTCAGGCCATATATCACAGCTAGAATTTCAATGTCTATACTAGCTTTATTTCCTTTTTCTTTATATTTTCCGCTTTGGTAGGAGCATATTCTTTCTTCTTTGTTAGAACTATATTTATTAGGTCGAGCTTTTATACTGCTCCCCATCCTTCTGAACTACCATCTGTTTCAATGATTAAATAATATGATTCTAAAGGCATATTAAGATCAAGAATATTTTTTTATTTTATCCTTTATTTTTTGTACTAATTTTATGTCTTCTATATTAAAATTTCTCTCTCCTTTGCATCCTGTCTTAAAATATAATGGTCCTCCAAGTTTTTTGTAAGTTTTTTAAATTATTTAATTTATCTGGCATATCTAAGGTTTTTTTGGCTATGAGGTTGTAGTTTAATTTTTCCTTCTCCTAATGTAATTCCTAAAAAATTTATGTAGTTCTTACATAGTTTCATTTTCTTTTTACTAATTATTATCCCATTACTAACAAATAGCCTAAATACTGTCTGTAAATGTCCTAAATGTTCGTTTATATCTTTACTAAATACTAATATATCGTCTACATATACTAGAACAAATCTTTTATATTCTCCAAATATTTCATCCATTTTTCTTTGAAAAATTGGAGGCCCTGTTTTTAAACCAAATGGCATGACTAACCATTCAAATTGTCCTTCTGGACATGTAAAGGCTGTCCATCCAATACTATCTGGGTGCATTTTTGTCTGTCAATATCCTGATTTACAATCAAACTTACTAAATATTTTTTTGCCTTGTATTCTCTTTATTATTTTCTATTTTATCTGACAATTTATATTCGTCTATTTTAGTGTTGTTGTTTAGTCTTTTATAATTTATTACCATTCTAGCTTTTCCTCTAACTATTTCATTATGATTGCTTACCATAAATGTTGCCGATCTATGTATTGAGGTCGATCTTTTTATTACTCCTAACTCTAACAATTCTTTAATTTGTATACTAAAATCTTCTAAATTTTGATCTGTTGCTTATATCGCAACTATTTTATTATATATTCGGAATTTATAATGTCTAGTTTACATACAATTTTATAATTTTCCCAATGTTGTAAAGGTTTTTCACCTATAATTTCTATTTGATCTTGGATTTTTATAATGTTATCTAAGTCTTGTTGGTTTTTTATTTGTCCTATTTTTTGAATTCTTGTTTTGAAATTATATAATGTTGTTGCCATTTCTATTAAGACATATTTTTTATCTAACTCATCTAAATCTTCTAACTCTTCTATTTCTGATACATTTTCAGATATTATATTACAACCTATTTTACTACATGTTGAATTATTTTCACAATTATCGCAACTTTTTTCTTTTAATTTGTGTCTTATTTTAGTATTAGGTTTACTAGTTAAAATCGAGGCATGAGTGATGCTTTTTAGAAAATTATTCCATCACTTGTTATAATAGTGTCTCCTTTATTATATAGTATAAAATCTAATCCTAATACAAAATCTACACTTATATTCAAGTCTCGTACCCATATTTTATCCATTTTATAAGTAGATTTATGAAATTCTGAACATGTGTTTGAAAAATTAACCTATGTTTTATCTATATAATGTCTGCATACATTGTGTGTTCCGTCCATTTGCATGGCTTCGAGTGGTTTTACTAGGGTTTTTATTAGTTCGGGAGGTACAATTTTTTTGTTGAGGATGTTGTTAGTACATCCCGAATCTACTTATGCGAAGGTTTCAATTTCGTATTCTCCTAATTGAAGTCTTGTTAATACTTTGACAGTATTTTTTTTTTATCTTCATTACATATCAATGTGTTAGATTCTTCATTCATTAATTCTTGATTATCTATTGATGACATCGATTCAATATGTTTACCCTTTTCTAATCTTATCATTCTTTCCTCAAATTCTTTTACTTTTGCTTCTAAAACTGATACTTTAAGGCTTATTAAGTGTTCATTTATGTATATTTCTTTTTTCTTCTGGATTATTAATCCTAGTTAATTTTCTATACAAGTTATGCAACCTTCTTTGAAATACTTATTACATTTAGCTCTTTTATTTTTGCTAGGATACCATTTTCACCAACAACACAAATTGCTATCTAAACCTGTGTCTTTTTCAAAATTATGTTTGCATTCTATTATGTTCATAAAGTTCACTTGTAAGTCTTCTAAATTCAGGTCTTCTAGTCTTATTTCGTTAATTAGTTCTTCTCCTTCTGAATTGGAGGAGCTCTCTTCTTTAGTCTGTTCTTTTACATCTTTACTTACCATAGAGTAAATACTCTTGTTATCTGATATATATTCCTCTACATTTAATAATGATTCATTAAATTCTTCTACTAATTGAGCATTTCTAGTTTTTGTGTTATACCTTTTAGGACAAGTATTTACTAAATGTTCTATACTTTCGCATTTGAAACATTCTAGCTTATTTTTGTTATTTCTATCTGTTCTGTATTTTCAAACATGTTTATCTCTATTTAGATATGATTTTCTGGGTGAAGATTTTATAAGAAAGTATCATTTCTTACTATATATTTTATTATATTGTGGTTTATACTTTTTTCTTTTATATTGTTCTTTGTCATAACTTTGAGCAGTGTATATTACATCTTTACAGAAATTCATCTCATTTTGTTTTAATTGTTTTGTATTTGTAAATGTGTGCATTTTTCTTGTAATATCTCCATTATATGTTATATTCTATGTCCTATTGACCATTTAGCTTGAGGATTTTGTAATACTCCTTCTCGTTTACTCCATTTGTCTTCTATTTCTCTTCCTAAAGCTCCAGAAAATTTATTAATTAACTTTTTTCCTAGATCTTGGTCGAAACCATTGCCACTAATTGTACAGTAGTAAAAATAATCATTTAAGAATTTCTTTATATGGTACCAGTTATTTATGCTTAACTGTTCTAATTGTATTATCGAGTTTCTTTGTAACGTTGCTAATCCACTGTTAGGGTCTTCTCCTATTATTAGTGTATGAATTTTATTTGTAAAATTGTATGGATTTGATCCTAATGATATCAAATATTGGAACTCTTGTGGGAAATCTACCTTATAGGCTTCCCATAATGATTTAGTAGATTCTCCTAAGAAAGTTTCTAAGTACTTATACATGGTTTCTGCATCTGTTTCGGTATAATTTTTTATGAAATCTGCTACTACGATTCCTTTCCATAAGTCTATTACTTAATTCCATCTTTGTGGATCATGTGCTGCTAATTTAATATTTTTCCTTTACTTCGTCCATCTTGTAGTATTATTGGTTCTTCTGTAGGCATTCTTTTTCCTATTGATTTTAAGTTTGCCGGGGGAACATCACGCTGTCTATACACTCTTTTACGTGGTATATTTGCAATACTATTATCTGCAGTATATCCTTGTTATGTTGTTCTCTGGAATGGGCTACTAGAGCTCGCTGACTCCATTAATTCTTTCTTGCTAATTGTAGATTCTAACTCAATTATCTCACTATCACTTTCTTGTAGTTCTTTTATTTTGTTATTAGCTTTTTCTAATTTTTTTGTAGTATTTTTTCTAATCTGTAACCTCTATTATCTGTCCTGAATTCACATATTTTAAAATGAGATGTTACCTTGTCTAAGTCTAGATTTCCTAGTTTACGTTCTTTACTTTTAAACAATTTATGTATGTTGTTGTAACTTATCTCTTTTGCTTTTTCTATAGCTAAGTCTACTGCAAATTCTTCTTCTAATATTACATCCATGTTCATTCTTTCTAACGGTACTTCTTCTATGACACTTTCTTCCTCTATATCTCTTTGAGTTATATAGTTATATGTAAATCTAATCGAGGACTATACCTAGAACAAGCTACTCCCGAAATAGTATAGACAACAATTTCATATCAAAAATATTAAATAAAAGGACTAAAGAAGATGACAACCAACAATTAGATGATATAATAGATGTAGATAAGGATATACAATTCTTTCAACAAAGCCAATTAAGATTGTTAAACCCTAAAGTCGTATAATACAAATTACCTTAACAAATCTCATTTATACTTGCACGATAGAGAAGAACAATTATCAGTAATAGGAAAAAATTCAGTAGCCCTAAATCTTATAAACTCAGATTCTCTAATAGAACTAAAAAATGTAAGAAAAGACTTAATGCATATGGGACTAATAATAATAGGTATTAAACGATTAACTAGAAAAAATTTAGGAACAACGATAGTAATTGTAATATAGGATAACAGATGGTCAGACCTAAAAAAATCAATTATAGGATTAACTGAGATAGACATGACTAATAATGGAGGAATAATTTATATAAGCCCAGACTTTATGATGAATTTAAAAGAATTTGAAAAACATATTAAAATAGGAATACAAACTAAAGGATAAGAATAAATGCAAAATGAAAATAACCTACTAATGCGTATAGGATTTCTAGGAAAAATAACAGCAATAGTAATACTAGATTTAAATTACACTACAACATTTTATGTCTACAACCACCCTAGAAAAGTGTGGCCTAAACTATGAAAAAGTGTGGCCTTTGATAAAAGGCCACACTTTTTGACTTTAAGCCACACTTTTCAGGGGTGGCTGAAAGTCCCGTAAACTTAGAGTTTACGCAACACTTTTAAAGTGTTGGCTTAGCAGCTGCGCTTAAAAGCGTTGCCAAAAGGCAAAAAGGCCACGCTTTTGCAGCTACGCTTAAAAGTGTCGCCTTATCAGCTACACTTTTAAGCGTAACCTTAAAGGCAAAAAGACCACGCTTTTCAGCTACGCTTAAAAGTGTGGCCTTAGCAGCGACACTTTCAAGCGTAGCCTAATAGGCAAAAAGGCCACACTTTGAAACTACGCTTAAAAGTGTTGCCTTACCTGCTACACTTTTAAGCGTGGTCTTTGCTACTATATTGCCTACAATTATGAAGTGTTGCCTTTTATATCTAATACATTAAATCACTTTGAAGTGTAGTCTTTGCCCATATGCATACACAATTTATATGCCACAATTTCTAAGTAAAATACACCAATATTGTTTTGCAATAAGTAATCTCAAGCATTAAATTAGCTAATAAGTAATCCAAATTTATAGATTTTCCATAAACTTCAAAACATAATATGTGTTGTGTACATATACATACTTATAAAGCAATATTTTAAATGTGTACACAATAGTTCAAAAAGTATTCTTACACTAGTTCAATGTATTCCACCAATGAATATATTTCACAAAATCAAACATAATGTATTCAAACTTTCACAATAGTTTAAAAACTCTTCGCCATCCACTTAAATGTTATCAAATTGACTTGTGGCGACCCTTCTTGATCACCTCCATTTCCCTACACATTTAAAATGTACAACAAATCAGATTGCAAAAAGTTACCAAGGAGGCAAGAAGTTCCAGATCAGTTCCAGATTGCAGCAGTTCCTGATAAAAGATTGCAGACTGCGTATTTTTTAGTTCACTTTACAAATTCTATAATAACAGTTTACGAAAGTATCACTGGTGATGCAAGCAACTTTAATAGCAAAAGCAGAAGAAACAACTAATCAAAGACTTACTCTAGAAGAAGTGAGATGTTCCTGTAAAGAAGTATAATGGCCCCTTGGTCCATTGAGATTTTCAGCCACTGCAGCTTTCTCTGTCTCCACGCGCTTCAATGTTTCATTGACTATACCAAGGTCTTTCTGGAGCCTATTGTTATAATCCTGTGATTTTTTGTTGTACTCTTGTAACCCCTTGTATGTATTACTTAGTGACTGGATCTGCAAATATTAGGATTTTTAAGCTATGTTCTTACCAATGGATTCAAAACTGTAATGAAGTCAAACCAATATACCTGAGATTCTTTCTTACATTCTGATTTGCACTTGGAGTGTCTTGTTGAGCTCTTTCAAGCTCTTCTGAAAGGCAAAACTTGCAGTGTCTCTGCTGTATCTCTGGCATGCTTCTCTATCTTATAAGAATCCACTGCTTCCTGACGAACAAATTCAAGTTGCTATTATACTTCTTTTGGAAAATTAAAACCTAACTTAAGATTGCAGATTACAGTTCAAGTTTCATATTATTTCCAAATTGCATATCACATATCACAGTTCTAAATGAATTCGAGAGACAACACCTAGTTATTAATTAGTGCTCAATTTTCTTACCATGAAGTGATAACATTTTATTATGACGCAAACTAACACCAAAATGGTACCAGAAGAAGAATAGACATTCACAACTATATATTTAATTATTTGACGTCATACAACTATCCAAACTAGTAATTTACATTCATATAATAAAATAACACAGAGTTAGGGTACTCAGTAATTCAAGTCATATCTTCAACTATTTAAAGGCGTATGGAACTAAGTAAATAAAATAAATTAAGAGCAATAGAGTTATTGGATCACATAACATTGCTCGGTTCCATGAATTATTAGCACTAAATTGAGCAAGAACCATATCACCCTTCTTTGAACGAGTTCTTTCGACCTGCGTTTGCGCCCTATCAGTAGCACAAACTTTCCTTCTCTTCGAAAAAGGATAAATGCAATAATATGTACATCATAGCATATAGCCAGAGGCATACACTACGACAAGCATTCAACCAGTTTTACTAGCAAAACTACATGGAAGTATCAGATAACCCCCCCCCCCACACACACACACACACACACCTTAAGGACTATGAATGTTATCACTACCCACTATTTTCAGAAAAATCGTTTATGACATATCATTACATGTTCTACTGATCGAATTAACTTATTTCTATAATGCACCTGTAATGTCCTTCTTCCTCTGTCTATATTGCACAAAAAATCAGTTTTGACAGAAAATCAAAAGCTGAAAACAACACTACCTGAACTTACTACAGTTAGTTGGCAGGGAAAAGATGAACACTAATGCCATAACGAGTTGATCATGGATGGATATTAACCAACAAGTCCATACTTCATAAACTTGCAATCATTTCTTTTAGAAGAAAGAAGCGAAGCAAAACTAAGAAGCAACATATGTATGACACTTGAAACACTAATCCAATTAGAAAAGCACAAATCTTCCTATATGAAGTCACTAAACATATGTAATAGGGATGAGAAGTTTCCTATAATAATTTACTGTAATTAACTTATGGGTATCATGAAATGTAAATAAGTGTATCTGTGAAGACATGTTACACCTTATAACATTCATATGACCACTTGAAGGCTTAAGCAACCAAATCAGTATAGACACTTCAGAGAGGTTCTGCAACATCAACAGAAAAGTCACATTCAATTCAAAATAGTACTAAACATAGATATAGCTACAATAGTTAGCTTTACATGTTACTCTTCTATGTCCAAAATGAGCCAATCATGGCGAATAACCGAAATATTAACAGATTTTTGTGAGATGGAGTCCGAGATAATCACCCTCAAAGATCACGAATGCTTGGAATTCCTTCTCCACCTCCGCATACCTTGCTCCAACCATGATGAAACGCACCACATTGTCTTTCTCAATTCTTGACATCTTCTCATTCATAAAGATTGGATTTTCTCAGGGCACATACTTATAATCCGCCATCTTCTGATGAGAGAGGTACGTACACCTTATCTGTGGGTCCACATCACAAAAAGACACCATGCTTCAAGATCTTGTCTACAACCCCATCCAAGATCTCTCCACGGAATATCTTGAAGGTAACACAGCTGAATTCCACAGGGAAAAGCATATCAATTCACCAGTGTGTTCTCGAACTTTCCCTTTTCCAATCCTCTCCAATGTAGTTAGAGCCATAAAGTAACCAAGATATTTTGAGGCCTTCTTGGCAGAAAAGTCATCCATAAGGCCAATAACAATTGCCTTCTGAAGCATTAAGCCCTCCACATTAAGGTTCTCCACAGGGATTATCACATTCACGACAACTGAGATTTCAAAATTTTTTAAAGGACATGTCACAAATCAAAACACAGTGGGTTTTAACAAGGGAAATATGAGGCCTTGCAAAGACACCATGCAGTCACAGCAATTCTAATATGGAAGTTGAAGAAAAGTTTCGAATTTCATATGCCACCACAACAAGAAATGCAGTGCACATCTACTAAAATTTATAAATCAGGATAAGATTTCTAATCCCCACACACACTGTTGAGGTGCAAAAGGTACTGGGTATGGAACTACAAGAGACAAAATGGTACAAGGATTTTGGCGTGGTGTTCTTAGCTAGCAGGATCAGTCATCTTCCCTCGTATAAGTTGTAGATATTGACTTGAAACTTCACAGGCAAACATAGGAGACTAGACGAGTTCACTCCTCTGAGATAAGACTTAATCAGCTCATACAAGAATACAACAATCAGGCTGATGCAACATCGTCATTAATAAGATAATATAAAACCCCACCACCGAAGAGAAAAACTCTAATAAGAGCATTTACACAGATTTGAAACTCTTCCAACTCTGCTAAACCGACCATTGGAGGTAGAATGGTGAAATAGAGTTTCCCACCGATAAAGAATGAATTTTTCAAATCATCAAATGGTTTTAGAAGCCAACTGCAGGTAAGTGTCTATACCCAGCATGAGTTGGTAACAACAACAACAACATACCCTTTGTAATTCCACAAGTGGGGTTTGAGAAGGTAGAGTGCACCTAGACCTTACCAAGGTAGAGAGGTTGTTTCCGATCACCCAACACAAATTGGTATCTTAAGAAAAGAGGGGGGTAAAACCCTTTTAAAACAAGTCGAATTATATTTACAAATTACATTGTTAAGTAGATAAAACTTAAATTCGTAATGAATAATACACATATCCATCCTCCTCCTAGGTTTTGGGCAACATGTGAAAATCAACCTACCAAATGCCCCATATTTCAATCAGCTTTCTTTACGAGAGATAATAATGCAAAATGCATAGGCATTTCATAGAGACAATTACAGTTATATAAGATTAAAGTTAGATAAGAAAGAGGAAACACCAAATGACCTAAGCCAATACGATGAGAAGCGAATAACAGGTATCGAAGAAATCTTCAACTCAGTTCTTCGATCTTCAGCTTATTCTTCCATCAAAAGCTCAACTCTTCAATTAGGCCTTCGTCTTCAGCTCAATAAAGCAGGAGAAGGAGTAAAACGTCTTCCGGAGAAAAGAGTAAAGTGTTATGGACCCTGGAGAAGAAAAAGGTTTTATCAATTATTATTTTTTTATTAATTAGTTTTTTTTCCAATAAAAATGGGAGGGTGAGTTAAAAATGTTGGAGGGAATATTATATTTTAGTGAAAATTTTAAGGCGACACTTTTAAGGAAAAATTGTATATAATAGCAAACTAATAACCTAAATTAAATGGAATAGCTAGGGTTTGATTTAATTGTGCTCCATAGCAAACATTAGCTAAAATTTGCCAGCGTCTCTCTCCCAAAAATCTTGCTCGCCTCTCTCCAGTCTCGCTCGCCTCTCTCGCTTTATACATAGAAGTGTATAATTCTATTTCTGTTTTGTATAAAGCGAGAGAAAATTGTATATACACATGCAAAAATGTATATCTTTGTGTTATAAACTTAATTATACAATTTACAAACATTTTACTTCAAATATTGCAGAGAAAAAGGCTAACGAATTATACAATTGCGAATTATACAATTGCGGTGAAATACAATTTTCTCTAGCTTTATACAACAGAAGTGTATATATTGTGTTTCTGTTTTTGTATAAAGCGAGAAAAACATATATCTTCTTGTTATACACTTATAATTATGCAATATACATACATTTTAATTCGATTCAACTGTATGCAAAATAAATTATACAATTGCAGCGAAATAGGCCAGCGAATTATACAATTTAGGCCAGCGAATTATACAATTGTATATGTATAGAAAATTATACAATTTTATGTTTGCTATGGAACGCAATTATGCAAAGTTTGCTATAGCATATAAATATGAATTTTTTGTTTGCTATATGTGAAAGTTGCCCCACTTTTAATGTGTTGTTTTTACAACTAAAACAAAGGACACTTTATAAGTGTGGCCATATATGTAAATTATTGTAGCCATTTATTTTATATTATAACAACACTTATAAAGTGTAGCTTATACCATTAAAGAGTATACTTTACAATTGTTGCTAATATTGTGGTTGCCAGAAGTTAAAAATTTAGGCAACATTATAAAAGTGTTCCCAAAAATATTTTAGGCAACACTTTTAAGCGTTACTCAGATTTACTGTGGCCGTAAGCCTAAAATGATGTAGTGTTACAGATAAATGATGTAGTGGAAGTAATGTGTAATAAAGGAATAAAAACTAATAAAACCTATAAAGATAAACCCTGAAGAATACGCGGGATTAGATTGGAAATTAGACGATTTCAAGAAGAACGAAAGTTTAACCCCTGATGCTCATCTAATGTACATAAATTATTTTTTCTTCTAAATTATTAATCCTAGTTGGTTTTCTATACAAGTTATGCATCCTTCTTTAAAACACTTATTACATTTAGCTCTTTTATTTTTGCTAGGATACCATTTGCACCAACAACACAGATTGCTATCTAAACCTGCGTCTTTTTCAAAATTATGTTCGCATTCTATTATGTTCATAAAGTTCACTTGTAAATCTTCTAAATTCAGGTCTTCTAGTCCTATTTCGTTAATTAGTTCTTCTCCTTCTGAATTAGAGGAGCTCTCTTCTTTAGTCTTTTCTTTTACATCAATACTTACCATAGAGTAAATACTCTTGTTATCTGGCATATATTCATCTACATTTAATAATGATTCATTAAATTCTTCTAGTAATTGAGCATTTCTAGTTTTTGTGTTATACCTTTTAGGACAAGTATTTACTAAATGTTCTATACTTTCGCATGTGAAACATTCTAGCTTATTTTTGTAATTTCTATCTATTCTGTATTTTCTAACATGTCTATCTCTATTTAGATATGATTTTTTAGCTGAAGATTTATATATATACATACATATATATATATATATATATATATATATATATATATATAACCTAGATACCACACTTGAAATATGTTACATATTAATTGACTCGAATACCACGCCTAGTACGTGTTATTTATTTTTGTGTGTTGGTTCTATGAGTGAACTGTTTTTCACTGTGTTGATGTTGGGTATGTTTCACGTAGATGTTAAGTCAGGTTAAGTATTGCAAGTCTTGTGTATGTTTACTAACTAGAGCTATATATGTGTTATCGTGTTTTACTAAGTTACAATTGCTTGTTCATATTTCGTATACTATTATTTTGTGTAATGATACTGTAATTACTTTTCTTTTGTTGAGTCTAAGGCATTTTCAAGCGCCTGTTATGCGATCTCAGCTATGATATACACATTTTTTTCGAATCTAAGGATCAATTACTTTTCCCGAATTGTCATGAATTCATCTATTCTCTCTAGTTCATCGTTCAAACTTTGACTTTTTTTATTTTGTGATTGCGTCTCCATAGTTTAGACTTCATTAGATATGTTGGTATACGACTTTCAAAATCTAAGAGATCATTTTCGTATGTTATTTTGTTAACTATTATAAAACTTTTCATTAATTAATGAGATTGTTACCTTTAATAGTTTAGTTGATTGTATATTGGATTGACAATTGGTTCCCCCACCGGAGTTTAGTGTGGTGCCTCTCACAACAATTTAGACTATGACAATTATGTCACTTTTGTGCATGAGTATATTTAATTCAAAGTTGAGTGTCAATTTATCATATACCGTAAAACATCAAAATTGAATACAAAATTACTGGCAATATCGATTAATTTGAAAAACTATATTATAATATTTCTAAAAATTGAAATTCAAAATTACAAAACCAAAATTTCAAAGAAAAAAAGAAAATAAAGTAAAAAAAATAACTTTATTTTTTACCCATACCCCCTCTGTTCTCTTATTATGGTTTGAACTTTTTCTCCTTCATTTAAAAAATCACACTTTTATAATTTCTTACGCATTTTCATCATTATATGAGAAATTTTCCACTAATTTTAACTCATATTTAAAATACATCAAAATTGATCAATTTCAACTAAAAAGATATTTCTTTTATTCAGATACCATAACTGATTCAAATAGACTGATATCTAACAAATCCAGAAGAAAGGATAATGCTTAGATGAAGCTAATTGAAGCTGAGAAAAAAAGGAATTGAGTTTAGAATTTATGTCAATAATAATGATAATGACATGAAATCACAATAGACAATAACTTTGGTATTTTTGTTTTTGTTTATGCCTCACTCCTTCACGAACTTTTTAACCACTATCACTATTCTGTTTTCTTGATTTGTTGCAACAATTTTTTTAATATTCTTATAAATTCAGAAGAAAGAGTCGTCAATGAATTCATTCAAGCGAAGATGAGAAAAAATAAAAGCAAAAACGGAGTCATTTAGGCGAGGAAGAAGAGAGAAGACACATAAAAATAGTAAAATAAATAAATTACACGTGAAGACTTGTACAAATCTAATAATGCATGCGCACCATGCTGGATTGTGTGACTATTTATATGGTGAAAGTTGTATTATTTACATTCTCAACAAGAAATATAATACATTATGATGATAATTTGAACATGTTCAAAACAAATTTCAAGTAAATAATACCTTTAAATTTTAATATATGGCAACATATCATACCGTAGCGTGTCATTCCCCAATAAGTACTCAAGTATAGTATAGTGAGTATTTACCCCAAGGTTTAACAAAGTAGGAAATCCCAAGCACACTCTTTCGTCACTCTTTCGCTTGTCAAGTCTGCAATGCCCACAAATTCTCTTTCTGCCTTTTCTCATTCCGTTGTCATTCTATATAGAGTAGAATAGCATAGCAATAGAAATCAGCTTAATTATCTTGTTTGCCTTATGAAATGGGAAGTAGCAGCGGAAGCGATGTGGAAGCAGGATTCGCCAAGCTACAAGGCGAAGATTTCGAGTATTACATGCAGACATACTCCATAGTCCTCGGCCGCAACTCCAAGAAGTCAACCGTCGATGTTGACTTATCCTCTCTCGGCGGCGGAATGAACATCTCCCGTCACCACGCTCGTATCTTCTACGACTTCCAACGCCGTCGTTTTGCCCTCGAAGTATTGGGGAAGAACGGTTGTTTCGTTGAAGGTGTCCTCCATCTCCCCGGTAACCCGCCGGTGAAACTAGATTCACAGGATTTACTTCAGATCGGAGATAAGGAGTTCTATTTCCTTCTTCCAATTCGTAGTATTTTAGGTGGACCAATTGGGCCTAGACATCATGTGAATGTGAACTATCCAGCAGGGGGTTCTCCTATGCTGCCGCATCATCAGCCGCATATGCCCTTGCCTCCACCAGTGGGTTATGGTGGGGTAGGGAAGAAGGGTTTCTTAAGAGGGAGGGAGTATTATGAAGAGGAGTATGATGATGATGATGGTGGGGAAGCTGGTTCTGGAACTAAGAAGATGAGGAGAGGGGATGGTATTGAGGGTGGTGGGTATGGATATGGCTCTGCTGGTTCTAGTGGGAAGATTGCGGTTCCTGCGCATCTGGGTGAGTAGTTTTATCTGTTTCATTTTACTTCTTTTCAGTAAAAATAGCCTCTTTATTGTTAATCTAGACTTAGATGATATATTTGGACATCGGTTCTTGTTTTCATTTGTATTGTTATATTCAATTAAACTCTTTCTGCACTTCCCTATGACTGAGATTTCGGTGGGGGTATATTCTCATCAATTATTTGCTCGCAATACAGAAGATTTTTGTTGCTTGTGAAGCATCAACTAGTTAAAAACTCATCTTTAGTTGGTGTAAATAGGTATTGACCATCTTTGCTGACTGTAAATATAACTATAGACATTTCTGTGGTTTATGATCTGTGATTCGCTTGGACAAATTTTGTGGATATGTATTTTAGCTGTTGAATTAAACTATTCTAGTTGATACAACGGAGAGGAAACTTTGTATATGGTGATTGTTAGTTCTATTTCCTTAGTCCCTGCTGATGGATTTATGGGATGCTTAATGTAGGTAAAAGACTCATTTATTTTATATAGGCCTTTGTTAATAGTTTCTGGAACAAAAAGATGTGTAGATTAGGCTTTAAACTCTTTTTGTTTTTACAAATGAAGTTTTCAGATCATAAGTTTGCTCCTGCTCTTAAGTGACATTGTTGATGTACTGTTGGTCCTTAGCACTAAGAGTACGCCAGTGGCATTGTGACAGGGAAAATAACTTGATAGGATTGACTGTAATGCCTGTGTCTGTGTACCTTTTGGTGCATAATGCTTCTGGAATATTCAAGTCCATTATACACTGTTTAGGCTTTTTCAAGGATTAAAGTTTCATCAGTGATCTCTCTCCTTTTTTGGGATAATAAGCTTCAATAACTGTAAAAGGCTTTTTTCTGTAGCCTTCTATCACGAAGAACCAGCTCATTAACTGGTTGTGATTTAGTATCAGTGTTCCAATGTTTTCCCTTTGATATCTCAAAGCCCCCACCTGTTGATCGGTGTCTGATGATCCTTTCTGCTAGACTATCTTCACCTGTCTAATTTAGTTTCTTAGTGTTATTTCTTGTTAGAGTGGGTAAAAGTCCAACATTGGTAGGGGAAAGGATTGGTGGTCTCCTTATATGAACTTGGGCAATCCTCCTCTCATGAGCTAACTTTTGGGGTTGAGTTAGGCCCATGTGCCATATCTTTTCATGGTATCAGAGTCAGTTCCATCCCCGTTTGGGCTCCCGATTCACATTCCAGCTGGTCCTGGGCAGGAGAGTGTTAGAGTGGGTAAACGTCCCAAATTGGTTGGAGATGGACTGATAGTCTTCTTATAGGGACTTTGGCAATTTTCCCCTCATGAGCTAGCTTTTGGGGTTGAGTGAAGCCAGGTGCTATATCTTTGTACTTTCTAGTGGTAGTTACCAAATATGTTACCAATCACGACACAAATCTTTGTTTCTCAGTAGTATTATTTGATAAGTAATCAGGTATTTTATTGATCGAAATGAAAAGCCAGCATTAAAAGAATGCTGTACTAAATAACTCCAAAAAGGAGAACCTTACCGTGAATCTAAAGAACTAAGAAAGTCAATCATAGAATTGAGCTCTAAAACATGTAACACATCTATGTTGCAGAAATACACACTTTAATTTAAGATTTTAACTATATATTCCTACTTGTCTTCAAACAATCTTGCGTTACTTTCTCTCCATATAGCCCACCACACTACTGCCAGGATGGAGTTCCAAATTATGCTAGGATAGCTGAAAATCCACCTGCTGTATTTTAGGCATGCACCAATGAATACCCAAAATAATAAGGAGAAAGTGCCAAGTCTGTCTAGTGAAATGACAATGAAGAAATAGGTGATTGACATCCTCCGCTTCCTCTTCACAAAAAGAGCACCTGTTGCAAAGTATAATTTCTCTCTTTTGAACATTGTCAAGGTTGAGACATTTCCCATATCCAAGAGAAGCATTTGAGTTTTGGGTGCCTTATTAATCCAAATAGTTTTCCAGGGCTAAGCTTTGTTTCTCAGTTTATGACCTTAACATTGTCTTAATTTTGAAATGCGCTCCATCCAGCGTTTGAGTTTTTTTATCACAACTCATATCAAACCCAGGTTTGAGTTCTTTTGCTTCCTGTAACCTTTTTTATTTTTGGAAACTCGACGTTCAACCATCTTGATTTTTCTTAATTATTGTCCAATAGCAGAAGAAATTACAACTGGGTCCTTTTTATTTGTTTGATAAGGGACAACACACTTGGGTCCATGTATTTGGAAAGGCGAGGAGCCTTACTTAGAAATCCCATATGCTTTACCGAATCTGAATGAATCTCCTCTTCAGTTCAGAAAAATGAAGTACTTGAGGACCTTCTGTCTAAATTAATGTCACCAAGGACACCTCTCTTGACACCAACCTCTGTCACCAAGATTTTTAGCTGTAAACCTATTTTTTCAATTTTCTCATGAAGAGACCCAGTTCCTTCCCAGCACCTCCGCTGATTCAATTTCTCCATCCTCTAAAGCTAACCACTCCTTCCCCATCAAGCCCCAAAGCAACTGAACCCACTCTACCCAGCTCTGCCACCTTATCTTCCCCCAAGTGAGTACTACACAATCACCCTGTGCATTACCCAGCCAAGGTAATCCCTTTGTTTTCCTCACTCCAAGCACCCCCCTTCCCCAATTCAGGCCCTGCCACCCTCTACCCTCGTCAACCCCGCTAGTATTTGAGGTAAAAACCAGTTACTCCCTCCGTCCCATTTTATGTGACACCATTTCCTTTTTAGTCGGTCCCAAAAAAGAATGTCACATTTCCTTATATGGTAAGTAGTTAAAGGTATAATTTCTCTTTACCCTTATTGGTCCCACTTAATTTTCTATTATATTTATGAAGAGAGAGAAAAATGAGTTACTTTTTTGAAGGGCAATTTGGTAAACATTTCAAAGTTTTCATTATTTCTTAAAATCCGTGTCGGGTCAAATGTTGCCACATAAAATGGAACGGAGGGAGTATTTAGTGACCGAAGAGGTTTATATTCCTTTTGATTTTCCGTTGTTACTTTTGGGGTGGAACACATTAAATAATAGTAAATGAAAATAATTGAATGTCGGAGCTCCTCTCTTTCTATATTAGTATTGAGTCTTCAGCCAACTTATTTTTCGCTCAATCAATGATGCTTATATTTTCTTCCTTTATCAGTTATACTGGCTAATAGATTGTTTTTGACACATTTTTCAGATATCAGTGATCTTAAGTTGTAAGAACTGTAAACTACTAATCACTTAGTTGAATAATCAGGTAAATGACCAGTTGTGAACATACAAGTAGAAACAGCCGCATTAGCTTTTTCACTTAAACCCGAGAATATGTGTACTACTATAAATTAAAATATTATACATGCTGACTATAATGGCCATTTTCTATCTGTTGATATTCGTGTGCAATTGGAACCTAAGAAAATACTTGAAGTAAGAGATCGACATCTACCAATTAATGATTAATGAAGTATAGCTCTAATTGCCCTATTTCAATAAAGGTGCAACAGTAATACTGAATGAAATAAATTATTACAAAGACTAGCCTGTAAACTCTACCATTACATCTTTCTTCTTTTAAATTTGGCCAAACCCATCCGTGGCCACTTAAATTTGACACCAGTTTTCACTTAGACACATTAACTAGACTTGGTTCATTTAGACACCTCATGCCATGGCCCACTATATCAATTTGACACTTTCTGCAGACGTGTTATAGTGAGTATCACACTCACTTCTGGCGCGTGAAAAGCTTATTTAATTGATTTTTATTTTTTTGCTTCTTCTTTCCCAATTTTTAACCACCATCTCCCTAAACATCAACTCCTTACCTGGAGAAGTAGATTCGATGGTGCTTATTAGTTAAAACAAAACAACTAAGATTATAGTAGATCAAGCTGTAATGATTTGATTTATGAAAAACATAGAACCAGCTGAGGAAACAACTGAGGAAGATTGAACAAGATGTGTCTTGCACGAGTGAAGAACTGATCCTAAACTCGAAAAGAAGGATTGCACTGAGAAGACGATTTGCATGGGGGAGGGTCGGGGTTCGGGTGGTGGGGATGGTGGGAAAGATGATTTGGGGGGAGGAGGGGTTGAGGATATAGGGTGGTGGGCATGGCGGGGAAGATGATTCTGATTTTGGGGTGGGGGTGGGGAGGGATGCGGATCAGGCGGTAGGGAAGGGGATGGTGATCTGGGGGTGGGGCTGCTGTAGAAGATAATCTAGGTGGGCTGTGTGTTATTATTATTTTTTTTAATTATTTGGTTTAAAAAATAACATTTGTGATTGACTGATTGGCCCTTTTTTTTCTACTCAAAATTCATTATTTAACAATTATTCTCAATATATATGCCACATGTCTTCATTTAAATAGCCACTTTGACATGTTATCGTCGAGTGTGTTACATACACCTTAAATATTTGGCTGATTTTCAATGAAGTGTAAAAAAAATGATACAATGAAGCATGATATGAGGTGTCTAAAATGAACAAAATCTAATTTAGGTTTCTAAGTGAAAATTAGTGCCAACTTTAGGTGGCCGCCGATGGGTTAGGCCTTTAAATTTTAAAATTTAATTTATATATATCGATTAAAAGAGATATTGCTTTTGTTTTCTGGACTTAACTTTTGAGGAGCTAAAAGCAAACATTCACCTCTTTCAGTTGGCCTTCTTAAAATATAAAATTACAAATGTAGTAGTCATACCTAGACCTTTGTTTGCTTGGATATAGTAAGTTCTTGAAGGAATAGTCGATGTGCAAGAAAATTGGCCCATACACCCCTGATGTTGAAAAAGAAGATAAAAAAGGATATCTTGCTGAAAAGGAAGGAAATTGCCCTGACCCAAGGGTGTGACTTAGTGGTCAAAGAAGTGGTGGAGAGTCATGAGGTCTCAGATTCAAATCCCATCGGAGGTATCCTGTGGAATTAGTCAAGGTGCGCAATAGATGGCCCAAACACCATAGTCATTAAAAGAGGGAAGGAAATTGTCCTGCCAAAAAGAAAAGCAATCTTTGCAAAATATTTTTTTTGATGACTCATGATGTTGAACAAATCCATATGCCTTTGCGACGAGGCATTTAAACTTCTTAGGCATCTAATAGGGGCTCATGATCACTATTACCAACATTCTTAAGGAATCTATCGCTGATTGACGCTAAGAAGGATAAATAGATACTCCCTCTGTTACGATTTGTTTTTTTTTAAAAAACTTTCCTTTTAGGTTGTTTCAAGAAGAATGCCTCTTTCTTGATTTGACAACTCTTTAATTTCAACATCCCACATGGCATATTTAAGACTACAAGATTAAAGGGCATTTTGGTATGTTAGCCATATCTTTAGTTTAAGACCACGCGATTGTTAGGTAGGAAAGACTAGCAGTTTGTCTGGTCGGTCTCTTTTGTATCTTTCTGTACTATCTTGATACTCTTTCAATAGAACTTTACCTTAACAAAAAAGAAAAAGAAATGTACACATTAAACCTTCTTGTGATCCAGGGAAGAGCCATTTAACATATATACGGAAGGCATATATATGCAAGCTTTAGTAATGTTCCGTTGTATCTTATAAAAGTGTATTCTGGTAGACTTGTAAATAATAAAGAAGTGTATTCTGGTAGAGCACATATTCAGATTTCAATGATTTGTTCTGTAAATGTTGATTTACAGCTTCTATCTTCAGAACTCAGTATTTGATTCGTTGAATTTATTTGGCCTAAACTTCTTGCAGATAAGAAGATAGATGGAAGATCACGTGTTGAAAGAGATGCTGACAACCAACAGCTGATGCAGTTAGAAGAGAAGGACGTTGTATCATCTGTAGCAAATGTGCTTTCTGACCTCTGCGGTCCAGGAGAATGGATGCCAATGGAGAAGCTTCATGCTGAGGTAACTTCAAATTTAAAAATCTCGTCACATAAAGACCAAAACATTATTAACTTAAGACTAAACTACAAGCATATGGAAAAGTTCTGCTTATAAGTTTCTCCCTCAGTCGATAGCAATTACTTTCATAGTCCAGAAGGAATTTTTGTTTAGGCCTATTAGGTGCAATAATTAGGCCAGGAATTTTTGAGGGTCCTATTTGTTTCTATCTTTTTCCTTGAAAGACAATTCTGTTGCATGTGTTGGATAATGTTCTATGCTGATTTTCTGCAAATGCCTATGATGTTTCTAGGGGTACATATCTTTCTTGTTTTACTGTATTGGTAGTACTGATCAATCAGTGTTTGGCATATTTCTCTAGTCATGAACTGAACTGAGGGTATAAGTTTAACTTCTTTTTTCTCTGGGTTCTTCTTAAACAATATTTAGGACAAAGAAATCATTTTCCTGCCTTAGGTTATTAAACTGTTTAGATCTATGCTTGATGCTGCAAGATATTCCTCCCTTTTATTGCTTCATCCTTACCTTGTATCTCCTTTGTTCGTCTTTATTATTTTGGGATTTTTTTTTTCTGAGAGTAGGAGGGAAGGACATCTACCCTGGTTGGTTTGATCATCTTTTTGAGCTAAAGCTGCAGTGCTCTTTCTACACTTCCTTTTTTCATTTAATAGTCTGCTGCTTCATGATTGCTTTTTCCTGAACCAGATCCATGTCTGACATAATTTTCAGAAATCAGATCCATGTCTGACATAATTTTCAGAAATTAAACCTTGCACAAGTACAATGCTTTATGTTCCCAATTTCCCCTTGTAGGCATTAATACTTTGAGAGATGACACATATAAGCTCATACGTTTAGTTAAGTGACATTTCCTTTTATTATTGTAAATCCTTAAAACTTGACTCAGTATGGTTCTCGTACTACAAACTGCTGGTCCTATATCTTTTAATTTTTTCTTTGGTAAAAAAAAGATTTTATCAAGTTTACCAGATGTAACCAGCACCATCTTAGTGCTGGAGTACATAAAATTACAATCCAGGCGATGCCTTTAGAGGGTTAAGCAAAATCTATTAAAGGATCACATCATATTGAGCTTTCAGTTTATATAAGAAAACTAGTAGAAGTGCAAAAATTTGCATTTTGTTCTATGAATAACCTCTGTTTTCCCTTTATAACACCTAGCGTTCATGTCCATCCATGCTACCCAAATCAGACATGCTAAGATTGTTCTATGAATCTCTTTTGCATCCCTTTTCAGACCCGAAACTGTCCAGTTTCAAATTAGTATTTAATAGAAGAAGGCATGGCCCATATCATGCCAAAAATGCTGAACTATAAATTTCCTAATTGAGTGGTAACTTGACTATGGATGAAGAGATGCCTGTCTCTCAATTTCATTTGCAGATGTGAAGCATTTTCTGCAAATACTCAGCACTCTTTTCTGCAGCTTTAGTTTTGTCAGCATAGCTATCTTCCATCAAATGTGAGATACCTTGTAGGGGGACTTCGTTTTCTGCTATTTGGACATGCTACCTGAGATCTGTAATTGAGCTTTTTAACAATTATTAACAATGAATGCTGCTGTTTCCGGACAAATTATGGAGTTGAACTCCTTATTAGCTCCATTGAACTTCTTAGAACCTAACCTTGATATTTCCTGAAGAAATTATGAGTAAACTCCTAAGTTAACTCCAATGAACTTCCTAGACTCCCAAGTAGTTGGGCAAATTCTTCTTCCAATCATTGCAATCCTTCTGAAACAAATATTCTATCCATAATCTATTTTGCACTGCGATATGGCGGTGTTCAGCTAAGCTGAGATCTGGAAACTAATCTGTTAATGGTGTGTTCCCCATCATTCGTTAAATATATATTATATATATACACACACACACATACATACACTCAAAAGTATATTCTTCTACTGTTCCTACCTTATACTCTGAGTATTAGCATATAAAGCTTCCCATTGGTTCCTGATGTGCGTTTAAAAACTAATTTGATATGAGCCTGAGACACCCTTTATGCTTCAGGAATGTACCATATTTGTCTATCACCACTTTTGTGTAGAGAAGTTCCTTGTTGTCCACAGCCTCTTTTTACTATACTTTGGTTGGTAAGCATATATTCCCTATCTGGTTCTCCAACTCAAATAAGTATGACTGGTTTCCACTTTACCTAATGAAAAGATTTCTCTTCCTATAAAAGTTCTTTCTGATTTGGTCCGGTGCTTTTCCACCTTTGATGGGTGTAGTGACATCATATGTGTTGGCAGAACATTCATCACATAGTAATTAAATTCTACCTCCCAATATCAAATACCTTTCCCTTCAGATTATTTCTTCTTTACCTTCTCAATCACACCATTCCAAATGTTCAACTTATAACCAGCTAATGGCATGCGAAACAAAGCTATGTTGCGTGGTCTCTTTCAAAATGTCGATGGATGCATGTCGGATCCTCCAAATGTAGTGCATTTGCAGAGGTTTCAAAAACCTGAGAAAGAGGACGACTGAATGCAATAAATACCATCAGTTTGAAAAACCTGAAAAAGATCTTCACTGCCTCCTATATAATGTTTCATTCCTAAGAAGAATGGAACTGAAAAAGGATGTCAGGCCTTTCATCTTGGCAGGGAGTTTTGCCACGAATCAATGCGAAAATACCTAATAAAAGACTGAACTGCATAAATTAAAGCCTTCTTTTGGAATTCCAACGCATTGCACTCTTGGAATTCCACACCAAGTGTGCAAATTGCACTGTGCAATCATTGACTCTTAATTTCCTTCTTATTATTATGTCTCTAAAGCCATTTACGAAGAGGGCTTTAATTTATGTTGATGAAGGCCTGATACTCAGAGAAGAATTCCCAGAATTTATTGGACTGTTATGGTTGCTTGCTTGTTAGGCATGGATTATCAAACTTTTGCTTGAAATTAGGGTGCTGTGTAGATAATGTCGGAGTATTATCTTTTGCAGCTTTTGAACTGGAAGGGGGAGCAAATTTTTAGCTGTATGCTTTTCCTCTTGTTTATAGTTGTTGATGAGTTTTTTCTTCATTACATGTGAAGTTGCTGTACTCTTTGTTGACAATTTGGCTCTGTTTGTCTTTTCTCTAAAAAAAGAAAAGAAGGTGCGAAAGAAGAGTGTATTATTTTGTCTTCCCATCCTGTTATGGAATATCATTGCCTTCTTGTTTGCCATAGTTGTGGGAAAATTTTTCTTTGTCAGCTTTTTGATAGTTGGCTTATAAATCTTTTTAAGTTGTCATAGTTGGATTTTTGAATAACAATGTGCAGTTGGTGGAACACTATGGCAATACCTGGCACCATAGTCGTGTGAGGAGATACTTGACATCTGAGGACTATCCTAGCGCTGAAGCTAAATCCAAGCCATGGTATGGATTGCTGATGCTTTTGAGAAAATACCCAGAGCATTTTGTTATCAATACACGCTCCAAGGGACGGGTGACTTTGGAGTTTGTTTCTCTCGTCTCACTTCTTTCGTGAAAGCTTTATAACATCTCAGCCACTTCGTCGTTGTAAATTAAGCTTTAAGTAGGTTGTGAAGCAACGCTTGAAAACTTTCCATCTGGGGGCTCAAATTTGACATACATGCACATGAAATTACTGCAGTTTTTTATTTGTGTCAATTTACTGTTGCAGCAAATATTGCGGTTCCCTTTTTTTTAAAAAAAAAAAATAACCAAAAAATCCCCCTTTGAAACTCGGATCATAATGAGCCCACACCTCCACCCTTTATTATTTATGGTAGAATTCGAACCCATGACATTAATAATAATGTTTGTTCGATCATTCTAATCACCTCTCCCTCAAGAGCATCATATATAAACAAATGTATATCCAAACTATGACATAACAACAGAATAATTCTTACTCCCTTAGCATGAGCACAATATTGAGGATACGTAACATGGAGTTATAGCTCCCGAGATTTTGAAAGACGCAGAATGTTGAACACAAAACCCACCCAACTTTTGAAGTTGAAGAAATGCTTCCTTCTCAAATAATTTTAAATGGTGAAAATCTTCATGATAACATCCATTCGGAAAACAAAGTGCCCCCCAAGTATGATAAGTTGATAACATTTAGGTTATTAGGTTAGGAAACATGTAACAAATAAGTTGAAAAGTTCAACTATAATCCATATTTATTGTTGAAGAAAGGATATACCTTCAAGTGAGGGAGAAAGAGATATATATATTCAAGTCAGGGTTGACAAAAAGAATTGTAGTTCGCCAATAAATGGATGAATTACCTTTAAGATTTGTGTAATATTGATTTGGGTGAATTTGGAGTTAAAAGGAGACTACGAAGTTAAAAAATGGGAGTTGTACTTAGCCCATAAATTGGAAAATTGTCTGTTTTGGGTACCAGACTCCGGTACCAAAACGTACACTTTTTGAACCTTAAACACCAAAAGTGACCCTCTCTAAACAAACACTAAAACGGATAGTTTGTCAATTTATGGGCGAACTATAACTACCATAATTTAACATCGTAGTCTCCGTTAACTCCAAATTAATCATCCAAACAAGTATTACACAAATCTTAAGGTAGTTCGCCCATAAATAGGCGAATTATAACTCTTTTTGTTAATCTCGCTCATGTGAACATATATTTCTTTCTTTCTCACGTGAAGCTATATCTCTTTCTTAGACAATAAATATAGGTTATTCACTTCACGTTTTCTCATTCACCTTCTACTTTGTCATACTTTATATTTTGAATTTCGAAATTTGATAGTCATGTCTAAACAATTCGAAAAGTCTGTATATTCAGTTAAATTAGATGTTTGTAAATGCAAAGATTACTGTAAAATGAAAAAAAATTCGAGGCTCCGAGAAATTTCGATCGTTAGTTTTGGAGTTCTGCGAATTCAAAGGTAAAAAAATTAAGTTGTCCACTTCAAAATATTCGAATATTCACTTATGTCTTGTTTTGCTATTTCAAAAAAATGATGGATGCAATTATTTTCGATGGATAAAACATATTCTCATAAATGAAATTAATACCACTCTTTCACGGGTAAACCCTCTTTCGACGGTGATACAACAATTTCACACATCAATATGAAATTTGTAGAAAATAAAGGGACATTGCTAATAAAATTAAAGAAAAACAAAATGAGCATATTTGAGAACTTCTAGAGTCAACAGTACGAGGCGTCGTATAAATGAAATGAGCATTGCTCCAGGTCACATGACACACAACGATGTAGTTGAAAAATTGATCATAAGAGGAATCGTTGTCTTTGCTGACCTTAGTAGTTTTTTTTTTATTGTTGTAAGCACACATAAATAGTGAAATTTATTATATGAAAAAACTCTCTGAGTTTTTTTTTATACTTTCATTACTTTTTTAAAAAAATTAAGGTTTTTATGTATCAAAAAGATTTTAAATATACGTAAAATTTATTTATTTATTTATTTATATATATATATATATATATATATATATATATATATATATATATATATATATATATATATATATATATATATATATATATATATATATATATATATATATATATATATATATATAACCTTAAAAGTATGACCTCTCTAACTTTAATGTTAAATTACTATAATACTCCTAACTTAAGACAGTCAATTTAGTATATCTTGTATATTTTATATTATATTTGTTTATTTGTTCTATATTGTATTAAAGTTGACACCTTTTCACATTGATGAGTAGTGATTTTTTCGAAGGATTGTGACTTTTATGATAAGAAAAAAATATGCTCATGCTCATACTACTCTTTGTTAACTATAAATGGAGGGATTTCCTCACATTTTTAAACTAAGATTTGTTTTATGTTTTCCATTTTTCTCTTCTTAGAAACTCAAGTTTGATTTATAGACGTTGACAATCTCAAAGTTCAAAGAATTTGAACACTCCCTGGTATGAATGTTAAATTTATGAATACTCCAACTAAAAACATTCAATTTAATATATCTTCTATATTTAATATGACTACTTATTTATATTATATTATAGCAAAAGTAAGAACTCCAACAATGAAATAATGATTAAATAATGAACTATGGGGAAGGGAGAAGAAAAATATATTTAATTAAGAGGTGTAACTAAGATATTTTAATAGTGGTTAACTTTTTTACATCCACTACTCATAGGAATTTATACTTTATCATTCATTTTATAATTATTAACTTATTATTTTATTTACTAGTATTAATATTATTTTTTGAAATAGTGTATTACATAGATTGATATGTATATATATATATGGTAAAATAAAATTATTTTTTAAAAAAACAATTTTTTTTTAAAAAAATTAATTCTATTTTTTGGGGGAGGTAGGTGGTCGGGGAACGTGTGGGCTAAAGAAAATTAAAAAATATTCAAAAACAAATTTTAATTTTTTTGGTGGGAAACGGGGATAGAGATAGCTAGGGGTTGAGTGGGGTAAAAAGATAAAAAAAAAAAAAATCTAAATGCAAACTATTTTTCAAAAATAAAATATTAAGTTGTTAATTCTTTTGTCGGGGAAAGGGCTAGTTTTTTTTGTGGGGTGGGGTGGGGGACAAAAAAATTGATTCTTTTTTTAAAAAAAAAATTAAAATGTATAATAGGGAGGGTTAGGGTACGACGTAAGAAAAAAATATATAATTTGAAAAATTAAGTTGATTTGAAAAACTTTTTGTAAGATATTCAAATCAATCAAAAAGAGAAAATTGAGAAACATTTTTTAAAATGAGAAGTAAAATGAGTTAAGTAAAGAAGAAACTATATTTCAAGAAAATAACAAAAAAAAGTCAAACGTGATTTGACTTTTGGAGGAAAATATAGATGATTTTGGAGTCGATAGAAAATTGTGGTCTTTTACACTCTGTCATGTCATTCATGCAAAAAAAAGGTTTAAGTCATATGCAGCCCCTTAAAGTTGTCTGCATATTTTACTTGGACACCTCAACTATAGGATGTCCTTATGAAACACCTCAATGGTTCAAAAGTCATGCCTATTGAACACAAAATGCTAACATGACAAAAAACGTGTGGTTTACTCTCTTTAAGCGTGTAAAGGTACTAAAATATTTTTTTTCTCTTTTTTTTCATTAACTTTTACACCTAAATTAATATTTTTTTAAAAGAAAATTATTAACAAAAATAAAAAAGAAAGAAAGAGTCGTCTTCTTCCCCTGCATCCCAATATTCCCTTACCTGCAACTATGCTCAATTCCTCATCCACCATTTTAATAAATTTTGTTTCGCACATGCACAACCCACCCCATTCCTTGCGCCTCTCTCTTTCTCTCACACTTTACGGTTCTTTTTTTTCCTTTTTCTTTTTTCTTTTGTAGATTTACGTCTCAAATATTGTTCGGCCGATTATTTGTTACCAGAAAATGTTATAATCATAATCATTCCATGACCAAAGCCACGAAGGTGATGCACTGCATATGTCAGTGAAAGGGATAAAATTGAATGAAGGAGAAGAAAGAGGTTAGACGATAATTTGTTGGTGTCGTCATTGCCGCCGGCGCCGTGAAGAGGAAATGGGTCGGGCGGGGGGTTGAATAAAATAACAAAAACCAAAAATAAATTTTTATATTTATAAAATTATTTTTTAATTATTTAAATAGAGCTTTAAAAAAAATTGATCTCAATCCACGTGTCATCATTTTATTGGTGGGTAGTTTTTTTAGAAAATTCTTTTTAAACTTTTTTTAGTTATTAGTAAATAAACCAAAATAGTTATTTTTTAGAATATCATTTTTTAAATAAATTTTTGGATTCAAATGCCACATGTCATCATTTAATTCATCAACTTGCCATGTCACTGCCATGTCGTAGTGAGTACAGTACACACATCTCATATATTTGGCTGATCCAAAATATCAAATAGATATCAATTTTAAGGGGTATAGGTGTTCAATAGGTGCTAGCCCTAGTTGAAGTATCTAAATAAATTACGCGGACAACTTTAAGGGCTGCAAATGACTTAAGCCTAAAAAAAGTGTAATGCCAAATAGCACTGCTCTTAATAGAAATAGTGATAAAACACCTATATCAATAACTATTTTTTAATGAATGTTTCAAATTAATCTGTAACAAATAAAACTAAGAGTAGTGCTAAACGACAAGACAATTTTTTGGCATTAATAGACAAGACAAGGGTAAATGACCAAATAGCTTTTTGGCTCCAAAACCGCTTGTTTTTTCCCTCTAAAAAAGAAAATTACTCTTGACTTTTTCTTTGTTATTTACTCTCTCTTTTACTTTACTCTTTTTTTTCTTCATTACTTCACTCATCGATTTGATTTTAATTTGTTGATTCATTTGTTGTTAGATTCATGTAGTTTTAACAAGATGGATCCGAATAGTCAAAATAATCAATTAAATGAAGTATCGAATAATATTTTGGGGTTAAATGAAGATGAAAGTTTGTTGTCCAAAAATCATGAAAATTTCAATGGTGCATACGATAGGCCTGAAAAAAAATAAAAAATTCTCGTGACCTATAGCTAAAAGAAAAACTAAAAAAAATACCTAAAATTGGGAACTCGTGACCTATAGACTATTCGTTTAAGCTTTAGCCATTTGCGCTGCAATAACATTCATTCATAATTACGAAGGAAATGTATTTACTCACTTTCATATCAGTTGTTTATTGAATATCACTAGTAAATTAAAAATGAGATATTATCAATAAGTATAGTCTAATAACTACTAAAATGTGAAGATAAATTGATCAAAGATTGACATGTGCCATAACTAATTGTGTTATCCGATTATAACTTGATCATGCATATATAATCACATTCAACTGACTTATATTTGTGAGGAAGCATAACTGTCACGACCCAAAATGCGTCGTGAGTGGCACCCACACTTAGCCTCCTATGTGAGCGAACCAACCAATCTAAACCCCATCATTTCAAACATAATGAACAAAATACAATGCGGAAGACTTAAAACTCATTAATAAAAATAGATTAATAACTTCTAAAACTCAAACACTTAATTATTATACCCAAAATCTGGAAGTCATCATCACAAGAACATCTATCCTCGAATTACTAATTCTAAGAGTATCTACAAAGCTAAAATAATATAAAGCTAGTCCATGCCGGAACTTCGAAGCATCAAGACATGAAGAAGAAGATCCAGTCCAAGCTAGAAGCGTTAGCTCACCCTGAAATCCGGTGTAATGAAGACTGGCTAGACTTGCGG
Organism: Solanum arcanum; assembly: GCA_027789145.1. Classification (NCBI taxonomy): domain Eukaryota; kingdom Viridiplantae; phylum Streptophyta; class Magnoliopsida; order Solanales; family Solanaceae; genus Solanum; species Solanum arcanum. The sequence goes on along the minus strand of CM050941.1, from coordinate 68,498,195 downwards.
TTGAGTTGAAGACGACGGTACGTTTGTTGTACTCCACAAATAACAAAGAAAGAAACATACAAGTAGGGGTCAGTACAAAACACGAGTACTAAGTAGATATCCTCGGCCAAATCAAAATAGGAAACAGTATATATCAGATAATATCATAAAATCAACTACAATACTCAACATGCGGCATTTACAATTACCATAACCCTTGGTCACAACACCAAGCACATCAATGAGGACTCACGCCTCCCCATCATACTCATTTGGGAATTAGGTTCATTAAATTGAGTATATTACCATCTTTCAAGATTCATTATCTTTATCCCTCTCGTGTCGGTACGTTACACTCCGATCCTCATATACTATCCTGGTACCGGAACGTGGCACCCGATCCATAAACTATCCTGGTGTCGGAACGTGACACTCCGATCCTCATATACTATCCTGGTGTCGGAACGTGACACTCCGATCCTCATATACTATCCTGGTGTCGGAACGTGACACTCCGATCCTCATATACTATCCTGGTACCGGAACGTGGCACCCAATCCCCTAATCTCACTACATGTTCATCAAGCCTTCTTTTCTACCAAGGCATCATCATTAACAAAGTAGATTAGGGTTTTCAAGATTTAGGATTCAATAGCTTCATCATGCTTATTTTATCACAATTATATAATCACATTCATGCAAGCATACAATTAAGCATATAGAAGGGTTTACAACACTACCCAATACATATCATTCGCTATTAAGAGTTTACTACGAATAGCATAAAAACCATAACTACCTCCACCGAAGAATTTGTGATCAAGCAAGCTAATCCTCAAGATCTTTGCTTTCCTCTTCGTTCCTCTCTCTCTCTCGATCGTTTCTCCCTCTCTTTCTGTTCTTTTTTTTCTCTTATTCAAATCCTCTTTCTTTTACCTTAATTAGCATATAATTAAGTATAAAAGATGGTGAATTAACCCATTAATTAATTCAAGGTTATCTCTTTTAACCCTCAAGTAGTTAAATTATTAACATTAACCCACTAAATTTATAATTATAGCATGAATAGTCCAAAACGTCCCTTAAAACATTTAAAGAAATCCGACCCCGCCTGGGATTACGCAGCCTGTGACGGGCCGTCGTGACTGCGACGGTCAGTCCTGCTGCTTCCGTCACAGAGTTCAGAGACTCGTTTTATTAAAGAGTCTGTGACGGCCCGTCATGCTTGTGACGGTCCGTCCTGTCATTTCATCGCGAAGATCAGAGAGTCGATTTGATACCCAAATTTGAGAACTCTAAGTGTTTTGAAGCGAGACCCTCGACGGTCCGTCGTGCCCGTAATGATCCGTCGTGGGATCCGTCGTCTCGGCCAGTTTTTCGGAAATAAAATCTGCTGCTCAAAGCGACTAAGCAGTCGTTACAATAGATACCAATTTACCCATCGTTCGTCCCGAGCGATCACGAAGAAAAACAAGAGGCGAAAAGGAGTACTGAATGCGTGAGCAGGTGTGGGTATCTTTCTTGCGTATCGACCTCTTTCTCCCAAGTGGATTCTTCAACCGGCCGATTCTTCCATTGAACTTTGATAGGTGCAATTTCCTTGACCTCAACTTGCGAACTTCTGCATCTAAAATAGCTTGATCTCCTCCTCATAAGACAAATTCTCATCAAGCAAAGCTGAATCCCAACGGATAATGTAGTTTCCATCCCTATGGTATCTTTTCAACATAGACACATGAAACACGGATGTACTCACGATAGTCACGGAGGCAAGGCTATTTCTTAAGCCACCTCCCCTACTCGCTAAAGTACTTCAAATGGTCCAATATACCTTGGGCTTAGCTTACCTCGCTTACCAAACCGCATCACCCCTTTCATGGGCGAAACCTTCAGCAAGACTTGCTCACCCTCCATAAACTCCAAGTCTCTAACCTTTCGATCTGCATATTCCTTTTGCCTACTTTGCGCCGCTAAAAGCTTTTCTTGAATAGATTTCACTTTCTCTAATGAATCCCTCAAAAGATCAGTACCCCATGGTCTAACTTCAAATGCATCAAACCAACCAATGGGAGACCTACATCTCCTCCCATACAATGCTTCGAATGGAGCCATATCAATACCTGAGTGATAGCTATTATTGTATGAAAAATCCGCTAAGGGTAAGAAGTTATCCCAATGACCACCAAATTCTATCACACGTGCACGAAGCATATCCTCCAACACTTGAATCGTTCGCTCAGACTGACCATCGGTCTGAGGGTGAAATGCAGTACTAAGGTCCAAGCTAGTACCTAATTCAGCATGCAATTTTCTCCAAAACTTAGAAGTAAACTGCGTACCTCTATCTGATATGATGGAGAGTGGAACTCCATGCAATCGAACGATTTCTGAGATATAGATTTTGGCTAACTTTTCTGCGTTGTAGGTCACCTTGACCGGAATGAAGTGAACAGACTTAGTTAACCTATCAATGATTACCCAAATGGAGTCATACTTACTCATTGTCTTTGGAAGACCAACCACGAAGTCCATTGCAATTATCTCCCACTTCCATTCAGGAATGGGCATTCTCTGAAGTGTTCCTTCGGGCCTCTGGTGTTCATACTTTACTTGCTGACAATTTGGACATTTGGCAACAAAATCAACAATGTCGCGCTTCATTCTACTCCACCAAAAGTGTTGCTTTAGGTCACGGTACATCTTGGTTGCACCAGGATGTATAGAATATCCGGAACTATGAGCCTCTGTGAGAATAGTGTGGATCAACTCATCAACACGGGGCACACATACCCTTCCCTTGATTCTCAAAACACCTTCCTCAATCATTATTGCTTCTTTAACCTCTCCTCGCAACACCATATCCCGAATTCGGCTTAGTTTCTCATCATCAAACTGTTTTCCCTTGATCTTGTCATGAAAAGAAGATCTTGCCTCCACACTGGCCAAAACTCCTCCCTTCTCATTCACTTCTAGCCTCATAAAGTTATTAGCCAGAGTCTGAACTTCTCTAGCCAATGGGCGTCTAGAAACTTGCAAGTGAGATAGACTTCCCATGCTCCCTGCTTTTCTACTTAAGGCGTCTGCCACAACATTAGCCTTTCCCGAATGATACAAAATAGTGATGTCGTAGTCCTTCAGTAGTTCCATCCATCTCCTCTGTCTCAAGTTCAAATCTTTTTGAGTAAAGACGTCTTTGTGAGCTCACGATGATCCGTGTAGACTTCACACTTAACCCCATATAAATAATGTCTCCATTGCTTTAATGCAAACACTACCATGACCCGACTCCAAATCATGGGTCGGATAGTTACGTTCATGCACCTTTAATTGCCTTGAAGCATAAGCAATTACATTCTTCTCTTGCATTAGTACTGCAACCAAACTCGAATAGGATGCATCACAATAGACAATGAAATTCTTACCTTCCACGGGCAAGGTGAGAATCGGTGCAGTAGTCAACAAAGTCTTGAGCTTCTGAAAGCTTTCTTCACACTCGTCCGACCATACGAATGGAACATTCTGTTTAGTCAAGCTTGTCAATTGGGAAGCAATAGAAGAGAACCCCTTGACAAATCGGCGGTAGTAGCTTCATTGAACCAACAAAGCTCCTTACCGACACATTAGTAGGTCTTACCCGATTCCTCATTGTTTCAATCTTAGATGGATCCACCATCACTCCATCCTTAGAAACCACGTGTCCCAAGAAGGACATGAATCTAGCCAAAACTCACACTTGGAGAATTTGGCATAAAGCTTTCTCCTCAACATTTCCAATACAATTCTCAAGTGCTCCTCATGTTCCTTCTTGCTCTTTGAGTATACCAATATATCATCGATGAATACGATGACAAAGAGATCCAGATATGGCTTAAAAATCCCATTCATCAAGCTCATGAAAGCGGCGGGGCATTCATAAGCCCAAAAGACATTACTAAGAACTCATAATGCCCATACACGGTCGAAAGCGATCTTGGGCACATCCGTTGCCGTATTTTCAATTGATGATAACGGATCTCAAGTCGAATTTTGAGAAAGTACAAGCACCTTGTATGGCGATCGAACAAATCATCGATGCGAGGAAGAGGATACTTGTTCTTAATCGTTACCTTATTCGGTTATGCGTAGTCTATGCACATCCGAAAGCTTCCATCCTTCTTCTTCACAAACAATACAGGAGCACCCCAAGGAGATGCACTTGGTCTAATGAAGCCCTTTCCTAAAAATTCTTGAAGTTGAGCCTTTAACTCTCTCAACTCCGCGGGAGCCATTCTATAAGGGGGTATAGAAATGGGGCGAGTACCCGATTCAAGATCAATGCATAAGTCAATATCTCTATCCGGTGGCATATCAGGAAGGTATGCGGGAAACACATCTAGAAAGTCACGAACTATCAAAACTGACTCGATTGAAGGTACTTGGGTAGTGTCATCCCTGAGATGTGCCAAGAAAGATAAACACCCCTTACTAACCATCCTCTTAGCACGAAGAAAGGAGATGATACGAACCAGATTGGAAGTGTAGTCACCCTCCCACAATAACGGATCTGTCTCAGGCTTGGCTAACGTCACAGTCTTAGCATTACAATCCAAGATCGCAAAATTTGGAGAAAGCCAAGTCATACCCAGAATTACATCAAAATCAACCATTTTTAAGATAACCAAGTCTACATAAGTATTGCCCCCCACAAAAGTCACCAAACAAGACCTATATACTTTTTCAACTATCACAGACTCACCCACCGGAGTAGAAACACGAATAGGCATGTCAAGCAATTCACAATGTAAATTAAGACCATTAGCAAATGAGGAAGATACATAAGAAAATGTGGATCCAGGATCAAACAATACAGAAGCCATGCAATCACAAACCAAAAGATTACCTGTGATAACAGCATCAGATGTCTCCGCTTCAGACTGCCCGAGGAAAGCGTAACAATGGGCACTATCACCTGTCTGCCTGTTGCCCCTACCATGTTGTGCTGTAGTGGCTCTAGTTTGCCCGTCACCCCGGCCGTTTTGGTGACCACCATTACCTCGGCCACCACGTTCTCTAGAATAATGGCCTCTTCCCTGACCACCTCTACCTCTAACAATTGGAGGTCTGTAACTCTGTTTTGGACAATACCTCTTAATGTGTCCAGTCTCCCCACATCCATAACACTCTCTGGATTCAAGCATCGACCTCTGTGAAAAAGACGAAGTCTGGGGATAACCACCAAACTCAGAGAAATGTTGGCCGGTCTGAGGTGGACCCCCGACTACAGTCTGTAGTGAAGACTCAATAGGTCGGGCGGGGTAACCTCATGAACCCTGCCCTCTGGAGTAAGAACCATTAAACTCACCTCCCTTACAAAACCTTTTTGATGTCGATGCCATGGTGAAGTCATCTGGCTTCACTCCTTCTACCTCTATCACGAAGTCTACCACTTCTTGAAAGGAATTCATTGTAGCTTACCTGTAAGGCTGAAATTCGCAACTCTGATCTCAACCCTTTCACAAAGCGGCGAATCCGCTCTTGTGGACTGAAACATAGTTGGGTGGCATACCTGGATAATGCGCAAAACTTGGCCTCGTACGTAGTAACCGACATCCTACCCTGCTCTAGGCTTAGAAACTCATCTCTCCTCCTATCCCTCAAAGTACGGGGTATATACTTCTCCATAAACAAGCTAGAAAATGATGCCCAAGTCATATGTGGTGCCTCTATTGGTTGACACTCAACATGTGACCGCCACCACATTTTGGCGTTCCCTTGAAACTGATAGGTCACAAACTCAACACCAAACCGTTCTACTATACCCATCTTGTGTAGTAGCTCATGACAGTCAACCAGAAAATCGTAGGCATTCTCCGATTGACACCTTGAAGGCTGGAGGTTTCAATTTCAAGAACTTCTTGAAAAGTTCATCTCGATCATTTGTCATTATAGGCCTGTAGTCCAGGCGAGGAAGCGTGCTGTTTCCAATGAGGCATCCATGCGAGGAGCCACGATGGCTGCATGTTGTACCTCGAATCGGAGGTGTTGGTGTAGAAAACACTTTGGAGGTGTCGTACGATCGGATAACCCGCTAAGATAAGCGAACACGATTGATCATCTACGGTGTAGGTTGGGGTGACAATTCCTCATTACGCACTTGTTCATTCTCCCGTCCTCACCCTCTCTTACCACTTCCTCGGTTGGTGGAGGAGTCACCGCCCTAGTACCGGATGGGTTAGGTGCTCGTCCTCTTCCTCTAGAGGGCGTCCTCGCGATCTCTTCCACGGCCTCTGGTCACTACTCTCTTGAGCCCACGGCCCGGTGGTGGCTCGGATCTTCTTGTCTTGCCGATGTTGGTGTTGGCGCAGTCGTTGTTGCTCTAGTTCTAACCATCTGCGAAATAGAGTGAAGATGGTCAGATACCAATTTGTATCACCTAGATACCAATTGGATCCAAGTAATAGCACGAAAGAAGAAAAGAAAGAATTGAGTTTTCCTAAAGTCTTATAGCCTCTCAAAGAAAAGTAAAGGCGTCCCCCTACCGTTCCTTAAGACTCTACTAGACTCGTTCTTGTGTGATGAGACCAACGAACCTAATGCTCTGATACCAAGTTTGTCACGACCCAAAACGCGTCGTGAGTGGAACCCACACTTAGCCTCCTATGTGAGCGAACCAACCAATCTAAACCCCATCATTTCAAACATAATGAACTAAATACAATGCAGAAGACTTAAAACTCATTAATAAAAATAGATTAATAACTTCTAAAACTCAAACACTTAATTATTATACCCAAAATCTGGAAGTCATCATCACAAGAACATCTATCCTCGAATTACTAATTCTAAGAGTATCTAGAAAGCTAAAATAATATAAAGCTAGTCCATGCCGGAACTTCAAGGCATCAAGACATGAAGAAGAAGATCCAGTCCAAGCTAGAAGCGTTAGCTCACCCTGAAATCCGGTGTAATGAAGACTGGCTAGACTTGCGGTTGAGTTGAAGACGACGGTACGTTTGCTGTACTCCACAAATAACAAAGAAAGAAACATACAAGTAGGGGTCAGTACAAAACACGAGTAATGAGTAGATATCCTCGGCCAAATCAAAATAGGATACAGTATATATCAGATAATATCATAAAATCAACTACAATACTCAACATGCGGCATTTACAATTACCATAACCCTTGGTCACAACACCAAGCACATCAATGAGGACTCACGCCTCCCCATCATACTCATTTGGGAATTAGGTTCATTAAATTGAGTATATTAACATCTTTCAAGATTCATTATCTTTATCCCTCTCGTGTCGGTACGTGACACTCCGATCCTCATATACTATCCTGGTGCGGAGCGTGGCACCCGATCCATAAACTATCCTGGTGTCGGGCGTGACACTCCGATCCTCATATACTATCCTGGTGTCGGAACGTGACACTCCGATCCTCATATACTATCCTGGTGTCGGAACGTGACACTCCGATCCTCATATACTATCCTGGTACCGGAACGTGGCACCCGATCCCCTAATCTCACTACATGTTCATCAAGCCTTCTTTTCTACCAAGGCATCATCATTAACAAAGTAGATTAGGATTTTCAAGATTTAGGATTCAATAGCTTCATCATGCTTATTTTATCACAATTATATAATCACATTCATGCAAGCATACAATTAAGCATATAGAAGGGTTTACAACACTACCCAATACATATCATTCGCTATTAAGAGTTTACTACGAATAGCATAAAAACCATAACCTACCTCCACCGAAGAATTTGTGATCAAGCAAGCTAATCCTGAAGATCTTTGCTTTCCTCTTCGTTCCTCTCTCTCTCTCGATCGTTTCTCCCTCTCTTTCTGTTCTTTTTTTCTCTTATCCAAACCCTCTTTCTTTTACCCTAATTAGCATATAATTAAGTATAAAAGGTGGTGAATTAACCCATTAATTAATTCAAGGTTATCTCTTTTAACCCTCAAGTAGTTAAATTATTAACATTAACCGCTAAATTTATAATTATAGCGAGAATAGTCCAAAATGTCCCTTAAAACATTTAAAGAAATCCGACCCGCTGGGATTACGCGACTGACTGTGGCGACGTCGTGACTGCGACGGTCAGTCCTGCTGCTTCCGTCACAGAGTTCAGAGACTCGTTTTATTAAAGAGTCTGTGACGGCCCGTCATGCTTGTGACGGTCCGTCCTGTCATTTCATCGTGAAGATCAGAGAGTCGATTTCAGTACCCAAATTTCAGAACTCTAAGTGTTTTGAAACGAGACCCCCTCGACGGTCCGTCGTGCCCATGACGGTCCGTCGTGGGATCCGTCGTCTCAGCCAGTTTTTCCAGAAATAAAATCTGCTGCTCAAAACGACTAAACAGGTCGTTACAATAACTCATATAATACTATATCATTTACATTTATTTTCATCATAAGTCGACTTATAATAATGAAAAATCTAAATTTTTGTGAAACAATCCAAATATAAACTTTTACAATCTTATTTACCAAAAAAAAAATTAAAAATTATTTAAATCCAAAAAGTTTCAAAGAGTATTTTTTTTAAAAAAAAAGACATGAAATTGAGACATAACCTAGATTCAAACTCGTGACCTATAGACTATTCATTTAAGCTTTAACCATTCGCGTTACAATAACATTCGTTCATAACTACGAAAGAAAATGTATTTACTCTCTTTCATATCAGTTGTTTAATAAGTATCACCAAGAAAATCAAAATGTGATATTATCAATACATGTAGTCTAATAACCCCTAATACTTGAAGATAAATTGATCAAGTTTGACATGTACCATAAGTAATTGTGTTATCCGATTATAACTTGATCATGCATATATAATCACATTCAATTGACTTGTATTCGTGACCTATAATTGGGATCTAACCTAGATTCAAACTCGTGACCTATAGACTTTTCATTTAAGCTTTAACCATTGAATGCTACAATAGCATTCATTCATAATTACCAAATATAATTTATTTAGGAAATTTAAAATGAGATATTTAGTCTCTTTATATCACAAGGGAATTTAAAATCAGATATTACCAATAGATATAGTCTAATAACTACTAAATGTGAAGATAAATTTATCAAAGGTTGACATGTACCATAACTAATTGTATTACACAATTTAAACTTGATCATGCATATATAATCACATTCATTTGACTCGTATTTGTGAGGGAGCATAACTCATATAATACTATACCCATTACATTTATTTTCATCATACTGATTCTACTTAAAATAATGAAAAATCTTCAATTTTTTGTGAAACAATCATTTAAAATTTAAAATTATATTTACCAAAAAACTATTAAAATTAAAAATCATTTAATTCCTAAAAGCTTCAAAGAGTCTAATTTTTTTTAAAAACAAAAATACCTAAAATTGAGACCTAACCTAGATTGAAACTCGTGACCTATAGACTATTCGTTTAAGCTTTAGGCATTCGCGCTGCAATAGCATTCTATCATTATTAAGAAAGAAAATTTATTTAGTCTCTTTATATCAGTTGTTTAATGAATATCACTAGAGAATTTAAAATGAGATATTATCAATAAATATAGTCTAATAACTCCTAAAATGTGAACATAAATTGATCAAAGGTTGACACGTATTATAACTAATTATAATACACAATTATAACTTGATCATGCATATATAATCACATCCAATTGACTTGTATTTGTGAGGAAGCATAACTCTATAATACTATATCCTTTACACTTATTTTCATCAGAATGATTCGACTTATAAAAATGAAAAATCTTCAATTTTTGTGAAAAGGATCCAAGTATATACTTTTACAATCTTATTTACCAAAAAAATAAGAAATTAGAAATTATTTAAATCCTAAAAGTTTCAAAGAATCTAATTTAAAAAAATATATATACTCAAAATTGGGACCTTATCTAGATTCGAACTCGTGACCTATTGACTATTCGTTTAAACTTTAATCATTCGCGCTGCAATAACATTCAGTCATAATTACGAAAGAAAATTTATTTACTCTCTTTATGTTAGTTGTTTAATGAATATCACAAGGAAATTGAAAATAAGATATTATCAATAAATATGGTTTAATAACCCTTAAAATATGAAGATAATTGATCAAAGATTAACATGTAGCATAACTAATTGTATAACACAATTATAACTTGATCATGCATATATCATAGCATGTGTGTTCATTGATAAAATATTAGACATTAATTTTTTAGGATAATTTTTTTATTCTATTATTTATTAATTAATGGTCTGTAATGATTTATATATGACCTTCTTTAAAATTGAAAAAAATATTATAAATATTTTTTTGTTCTCTTTGTTAATATTCATGTGTTTCTCTTTACGATAATCAAATTTTATTGAATTTATTTCATAGTTTAATTTATAGTTTTATTTTGATAATGCTGATAGTGTTTTTTCTTGTTGATATGACTCGTAAATTAATTGATTATTTTTATTTAAATCAAATATTAACAAGACATCTTAATATATCATCGTTAAATCTTTAATATTGTACGAAAATAGTAAAATCGTTGGAAATAATTTATCATATTTCTTTAAAATAATTAAATTCTTAGATAATGCGTAATGTTTTTTTGAAGGATCCTATATAGATGTAGCTTATCAAAATTTTATAGTATCATATATCTTTGAGAAGTCCACAAAAATCAAATAACAAGAAAAATAAAAAAAGTTAAACCGATGAAAAATTTCACCTAGCTTGAAATTCAAGAATAAAATATAGTATAAATTAGCGGAAATAATATGCATTATATAGGTATGTATGGATGCTATCCTTTTTTTAATCATGAAATTAGTATCAAAACTTATGTAATTGTTTGTCAAGAACATTGATACTTTTTTCGTTAAGAAATCATAAATAAGATAATATTTTTATTAATTTACATTTAATTTTTTAAAATTTATAAATTTTATTTACGCTTACAAAAAGAAAAAAAATGTTATAACAAAATAAAAAAAATTGTAGTTAATTATATTTTTCTAAATTAACAAATAATTTATCTAACTATTTTTAGTAATATAAATAATTAATTTCGAGATGAAAAAATAATTTAAAATGTTAGAAATAGAACGAATATATTCTTTTTGGATTTCATATTTTCCATAAATAAAATTATATAAGTCTGGAAGTAGAGAAATTTGGAACATTAATTGGAAAAAAAAGTCAAAGAAAAAGAAGTAAAAAAAAGTAAGAAAAGAAATAATCGTTAAAAGAAGAGAGTGAAAAATGAATTTGGGTCGTTTTCTGAAATGGGACCCAACACTTTTCAAATGTCATAGTATAAATGGAACCTCATACAAATATTGTTAGCCACCTATTAAGCAATATGAACTAAAAAACAATAATTATAGGTACTTTTCAAAAGTAGTTCTACTTTTAAAGAGTAGTGACTTTACTTTTAAGGGTAATTTGGATACAAGAAATGAATGAACTTATTAAATCACCCTTAACTTTTCAACTAAATTACGAAAACACCTAAAATTTGTTGTTCGTGTAAAGTCATGTCAAAAAATGCCAAAAAATTATCTTGTCAACTATAAATTTCCGTTTCCGTAAAACTAAATGGAGAGAGTAATTTTCAAAAGTATGAATTATGACACATCCTTATCTTTGGGAAGCTAGGAGTTAGGTAGGTGGAATGGATGTGCAATCATAAAGACTTTAAAATTAAATGTTTGGAAGTGAAAAGTAGTGTGTGATCTCTCAATAATAGACCAGCTCATTCCAACATTTTGGTAACAAAATCAAACGTGGATAATTCTTACTCGTCCAGACTTCTTTTCCAACACAAACTGGCCCATATGGATATCCATATTAGACTTTTATATAAATGTTAGATTTTATCTCTATCTTTTGAATATAATTTTTTTTTAATAGATTCTTAGACTAAAAAAAAGTTTATATTCAAAGCAGAATATTAAATGAAAATAACAAGATACATAAAATAAAATAAAATAAATGAAGCAACAATAATACTAAGAAATGAAGAATAAGGTATCACGCTAATACTAAATAAAATACAACCAAATAAGGAGAAGATGTGTAAAGGAAACTGACCACTACCTCTCCCACATAAAATATGAAAGCCCTTTACACTTACTATCCTTTTACCCAATTCTCGATCTTTTATATTTTTTTTTATTTAAGGACATATCTTCAGTAAACTAAAGATGAGCTATGTCTTATATAATCACTTCCCTTAGTTCTTTTACATCTATGTTTTATCTAATCACCTCTCATAGTTCTTTTTGATCTTTATGATTTTATCTCTACCTCTCCTAAAATCTATTATAATCAATCTCTCACACCTCTTCACTGGTGCTCCTCTTGATATGCTTCCCATCTTGTTCATCATGGAGGCAACTACCACCTTATCCTATATAACATTTTTCTTGGTGTTATTCCTCTTAGTCTGCCCAGACATGATCGAACATTCTAGTCTCTAAAGTGGCATTAAACAACCCACAACTATATTGCTTGCGCTCTTACAAAATTCCACCAAGATCGTACCCACTTGATCCAATTGTCCTTCCCCTTCTCATCCACTGAATTTTCCCCTTTACCTCTACAAACTTTATACATCTACAACATATAAAATTTCTACAACTCTCAAAATGCTCTAATTCCCCAACACAATATTCATGTCTCCCTTATCATTCAAGAGCATATGAAAATACAGTTGGCATCTCCATTTAATGTGATATCATGATTGTAATAGTCATACATGTAATAGCATCTTTAATAAAATAACATAATCTAAAATTCATACAATCGAACCTAGCTTGTCTAGTTGTTATAGTTGTATGATTGTACCTCATCAATTTTCATGATATCACAAGTAATTTATATGCATGAACAAAACCTTATTTTAGTTTTGATCATTTTACTAACTCACAACCTACTAAATCCTCTAATCATATACACTTATATGACCAAAAATTCATTTATTTCCTTCTCATATTCCATTTAATCATATAGGTAAGGGATGCTGATCAAAGTCACCTTCATATGCCAAAGTTCATCAAGCATATGACAAAAGGTCTTGAGGCATATACAATAGCATACTTGTTATCAAATTCAATTAACTTTGCCAATAGAAAATAATGTATCATCATCCACCCTAATAGGGGCATCTATATTTTTGTAAATCTATATGAATACCAGAATCATCGAGTTGTAAGTACGTGGCTGAACAGCTTAACAGAATCAGTAGAACTAATTTTTTTGGCATGCACAAAATGGAGGGGAGAAGAGGGGATCAAGAGAACAATATGTCGTGCTCTATATCTTCAGAAGCTGAAAAACTGTTGCTTTCCGGCTCCCCTCCCTCCTCCTCTTCCTCATCCTCCTCACTGTTCAGTGCTGAAGTTAAAGGCTCGAATTTCCTCCGTGCACCAGCCCCACTTCTTCTTCGAGTTTCTGCAAAAATGTTTCATCTGATTAGCACTGTAGCCACCAAGTAATGCTACTATGACTAGAAGTGGCAACAGTATTCGGACTTACTCTTATTAGTAATCGCAGAACGTGTAAATGCCAAAAAATCATCCCATTTGAATTGTCTTAGTTCCTGCTTCTCTTCCTCGGAAAGCTCAAAATTCGGTTCCCTCCCACACATAAAAGCAGCCCTACAAATACAAGGGAAAAAGAAAAAAACCATCCATATTAAAGCTTCCGTAGAAGAATCATCTAATAGCAATAAAACTGCACAAGGATCTTGTCGCTGTAAATTTCTGAAAATTGGTAGAGGAAACCCCATCTTATCAGATACCAGTAAGGTACAAGCCTGTCGAACATTTGAAATTTTTAGCATCATGCTGAAGGGGGAGCAGAATTTAACAAGGTGAAGAAAAATAAATTGGCAGGCAGTATGATACCTGTCATACAGTCTAGCAGCTTCTTCTTGAGTGCCAACTGTACCCAAGTGGATTTGTTTTTTATCAACCTTTATTGCAGCTTGCCATTTCATATTTTTAAAGTAGACACCTCTCATGAGACATGGTTCTTGGTTTTCAAAGTGCTTTCTCCTGTGTCGCTTTCTGCGTTTAACTTCTGGAACAGCAAATGTACAAATGTTATTTCATGGGATGCAAGCAGCACTTCTAAAGACACAAGAGATCCCTTAGCGCTCGATGTGAATATTCCTGCGCTATGATTTATGGAACTAGAGTGTCTTCCAGTCAAGCCAAGAGCTGGTGGTTTAAGTAGTAGTATTCAAATAGCTCCCAACCAATTCAAATGTTGATTCAGGTAAAGAACAAAATGGAGCAATTAGTCATTTGATGAAACTTTTTGATGATAGATATGTTGATGACAGCAATCAGCAGCTAAGTTTCAAGTGACATATCCCACAAAAATGAAATATTGATATTCTAAGGCCAGAAGAATTGTCATACAATGTGTACTAGATATAGTAGCCACATATGGCTTCTCAAAACCTAGATTAAAGAAGTTATGTACCATGACTATTGAGGAACAGAGGAAGCTAATTAATTATTCAAGGTGATTCTTTTTTTGTATTTACGAGCATAGAAAAGCAGAGCAATCACACACATGCAGTAAAAGACGTCGTCAATATATGTGCTTCCAATGTAGTTCAAGGCGCGCTTTAAGCACACTTAAGCCCTGAAGTGAGGCTCAAAGCGTGGCGAGCGCTTCGCCTCACTTTATGTGCGCTTCAGTGTCATCCTCAAGGTTCTAAGGCTAACTTTTCCTTGCCAATGAGCCTCTTTTGAAGAAAATTCAATTTCTTTGGTCTTATATTTGTCATGTTTATAATTATTAATGTTGGACTAAACATATATATATATATATATATATATATATATATATATATATATATATATATATATATATATATATATATATATATATATATATATATATATTTGTATTTTTTTCTCCCTTTACGCCTTTTTTCATTAAAGCCCACACTTTATTTGCGCTTTGCACTTAAAGCCCCAACGGAGCTGTTTTGCGCTTTTCACCTTTGACAGCACTGTGTGCTTCATGCTGTTGAGATTTCTTGAGTTTTTGTCTGCAATAGAGAGTTGCTTCGCGCTGGTCAATTAATTATCATGTTTTCATTTAAATATACTTGAAGAAAATTATTCATGAACAGATTTATAGGATTCCACTGTGTCCTCATCAGTCTGGCTATTACACAATAAATGAATCAGCTGGTAAAGTTAGTTAGCTTTGCCATATTAGTAATTAGTTAGACTGTTGAATTAGTTAGAAGAAGGTAGCAGATAAGATTCTTTCTCAGGTATATATATGGCATTGTATCATTACAGATTGAATCATCGACTGAATGTTCGAGTAAACTTTCCTATTGAATTCTATGCTTCATCATCTTCTATCCTTTCATCCACCATTGCTGAATGACTCGAGCTTTCCCCACCCCTCAACCCCGTGTTCTAATCTTCCGCCTTTTTTATTTTCTTATTTACCCCAGATTTTTCCTTACTCCTTTCGACCAGCTTTATTTAAGTAGCAGCACTAGACTTTGTAAAACACAACAGTTCCCATCAGTTTATATGAGATTACAACTTTGTTTCAGAAGCAACAAAATTTTAAAGTCAGATAAACAAGCAGCGGGTCTGAACAATTATGTGCAGTCATGTTGAAGATACCGACACAGACATATTTGAATTTTGTTGTGTGTACCATAAAGATCTGCATCATAAAGATCTGCAGATCTACCCTAATATAATGAAATAGAAATACAGTCAACCAGGTGATCAAACCATCATTAGTATATAAGCAAAAACCTGGAAATTGTTGAGCGGTTTGCTCCATCAAGGAGCCAGAGGCATGACTATTCGATGATCCAGGAACAACTTTTACAGCAATTTTCTGGAGAGCATTGAATCAATAGATTAGAATAAAAAGAATGCCAGCAGAACTTAAGAGTTCAATAAACAAACATGAAATTCAATGGGTCGGGTAGAGGATCCCACATGATCCTTTGTGAATTAAAATCCTATTGACTGGGAAGAAAATATACATGTTAATCTGCTCACTGTAATAGTGACAGTTATGACTTGACGTATTAGTAATCAATTATTCTTTCCTTGCTGTAACTGAAGCAGATGTTTGGAGAGAATACTATTATTCAAAATTTAAAGCTGGACAGAACCTAAGATATTTACAGATTTGGCTTCATCATATCACTTGACTTTATTTTACTAGTCAGAATGCTATCAGTTATAGGCCATAAACTGTGAAAGGAGCAACAAACATGGTCGGCTATCCACTAAAATCTCATTGCTTGGAGACATTAGTGATAAACCTCCTCCAGTGGACACATTATCTTTTTCCCTTTTGTGTGTCATAGCCAGTATTATTTACACAGAGAAACAAGTGAATTGAATTTGCTCCATCAGACACAAAAGTATTTTTCAATGTAAGCTTTTTCGGCAGAGAACCTAGAGGACCCCTTCCTTTTCTGCATGAAATGATATGAGGAACAAGCTGAAACACACACAATACAGCACAGGACATAACAGCATAACAACAGTTGTCATGTCTTACCAAATGCGGTAGAATTTTCACTTAAACTTCCCTCTACAAGACACAAAATAACTACCTATGCTGAGGAAGCCACTTCCACTAATTTGATCGGTATTCTGGAAATGTTTTACGTAGTTCTGAAGATAAGAATCAACACATTTAGCATAGATCTTCGCTTCCTTATTATTGAAATTAGTTTGCTTAAGCACAATGGTATGGAATAGCAACCTATGTTTAGTAGGAAACATATTAAATAAACTCTCAAATAAGTTTTATCCTAGCAGATTAACTTAGTGCTATTCAAACGAATCAATCTTTTCATGATAACCCAAAATAGAAGGAAATGGAACAGAGACAATATCCCTTAGGAAGGTCGCATCATGTACTGCTTCTTCAAACGAATCATCCATAAGAACCATTTGGCTGAAAACTACTTCATTTGCTAATTTAAGACACAATTGACTGCAGGCAAAAGATCCATAGAAGAAGCCACCCCAGTACTATAGAGACTTCCCTAAAATTGTCAAAAGGTGATTCCATATTGCTTCTATTTCATTTAAAGATTAATGATGTCAGTGTTTAAACTATTGCATCCTTCTTACTTCATCTAGTCTTCAAAGATTATGTGGAGACTTTTGAAAACAAAATCAGGCAAATTTAGACATTCATGCTCATGCAACATATTAGCACGATAGTGAAGCATATAGATAATGCTATCACTTCTCTTTCAGATACACTAAAATTACTAATTGAAGGGATGCAACAAGAATAATGAGAACGCCTTTAAACTAATATATAGTAGATATACCAAACATCAATAAACTATTCATACCTCTTTTGACTCATCAATATCAGTTGATGGCATTGGGTGTACACTAGTGGGTCTGTTGCTGAAGAAACGATGTTCTGCGAAGTGCCCATTCTCAGAGAATTTTGGCAGTGGAACCAAGAAAGCGCTTCGTCCTTCATAATCATTTGTGTATCAAGAAAAGTTATCCAAAAGTATTGCTAAACTTGTTAAGTAAATACACCCAAGAGTGAAAAATATAAATATATAAAAGTGAAAACAGGGCATTCTAGTTTACAATAGATAGAAAACTTGGCAACTGTATTTTACGAAGTATAGAAACTATGCATCTACCGGACTTCAATGATTATAATAAACCACGATACACTAACTTTCCATACCAGAGCAAAGTCCTAACAGCTTGCGCCTTCGGATGCTCACCATAGCTCACCAAATTATGCCTAGCAGAATTCCAACAGCACGAAAATTACAAAGTTGGAGACGAATTTTTGCATTTGCAAATAGCAGAATATTGCCAACTTGTTAGGTAAAGTAGAACAAATGCCTAATCTGGCCCTTAGATTGCTGGGAATTGATATCATGTATGAAACAAGATATATTTACTCATAAAACACAGTGTAAGTGAAATCTGAACTGTAATTCATAATATATTATCAGCATTACACATATGATCACTTCCAGAACAAAGTCAGCAGCTTGATGCTGGGGAGATATAGCTAAAACTATGACAACACAGTTAAAATCAAGATTCTGTCATTCCACACTACTGAATCTACCTGCTAATAAAATTAAGCCCCAAAAACAATTAGTGGAAATTTTAGCCTTGCATAGAAAGAATGATAACATTTAGACTAGTTAGAGGTCAATATTGTCACCCTGGGGTTGGGAGATTTTCACATTCCATACAAAGAATCTTAAACATTCAAGTGACAATACCAAAGACTAAAAAACATGAACCCCCAAGTTGGCAGCAGGCATTGAAGATAATTTTTACATAAAATAAAGAAAAAAAAAATAGACCCTGTTGGAAGATAAGGTTATGTAGACCAAGTCAACCCTCACCAACCTACCACCTTTTGTGGAGAAGAGAAAATTAGAAGAAGAAAGATGCAAACTTTCCAAGACTAGAGAGTATAGACATCAAAACAATCAGAGAACAAAGGGTAAAAGAACCACCCACATGAAAAAGAAAGTAGCATTATTTGTCATCATCCAAAGCACAATGACCAAGGTGAGTAATAGTAACAAAGAAATTATCCCACATGTTAAACCATAAGTCAAAAGTAACTCAAAAGAAACAAAACCAAAAACCAAGAAAATACTAGTACCTTAAAACTACAAGAGGAAAAGTAGTTGAAAATCAAGAATCTTGAAATGGGGATTTAGGTGGGGGGAAAAAGAAGGGATTTTTTTTATTCAAGTTGAAAAGGGTTGAGAAAGAAGAGGGTGTGGTAGAAAGAGAGAGAGAAAGAGGTGGAGATTGTGTTTGTAGAAGTAGTTGTTGTTACTCATGCATCTACCACCTTTTGTTTTTATTTATACTCTCATTATGTCCTTCTTTTCTAACACTGGGCTGGCTGGCTGGCTGTTGATGCTGGTAAACCCCCCCTCTCTACTATCTTTGAGGGGTGGGGGGTAGTGGGGTAGAAAGAGATACAAACAAGAGAGTTAATATAGAGAGAGATATTAGAAAATGAGTTGAAACTTCTTCTATAATAATTACTTATAATATAGAATATATGTATTATTTAATGACCATTTTGCCCCTATTGTTCATGGAAAAGTCTTTTAGTATATTCATATTTTTCATGACAAAAATACCCTTGATTAATCTACAGCCTCTTATTTTTGAAAAAAAAAAAGATCCTAAAAAGAATCATTTTTCTTTAAGTGAAAAAGGAAATGCAATATTTGTGTATTGGATAATCGCGGGGCCCTCTTCAAAATAATACTTTTAAATTTATTAATTAATTATATTTTTTTCAAAAATTATGTGTTTTTTTTTTAAAAAAAAAATGGAGTTGGCTTTGTTGTTGGCCAAACACACTTCTATTATATGGTTGAATGACATATGAAGTCATTGATAATTTTTTTTGAAGAACTTCTTTAGGTTTAAGTATTACGATTAATACATGATTTATTTAACCAATATTTTAAATATATTCTTGTTATTTAATTTATATTAATTTAATATAATAAAGTTGCACCTTCTATTATATAATATTCTGCTAATTTAATCAATTTAGTCAATCTTTGCTACTTGATAAAATTGACTTTTGATAAGGAAAGAGTACCAAGGGAAAAAAAATAAATAAATAGTGGAGCACTATGTTTTTAGTAGGTACTACAAAAAAAATCTCCAAATCCCAAGCTCTCAATATATAGTTAAAAAGAGGTGAAAATCATTTATGCCGTTTAATTTAATTTTAAAAGTTAATTATTTTTCTTTAATTAGTCTCTCTTTTATTCAAATTATCTTTTTAAAAATATCTATGTATCCTTATATAATTGATCTTCGTCCTTTATCTAGTTAAACAAGTGAATAACAAGCAATGCAAAAATAATTAATAAAAATAAAGGTATGTTCTATAACAAATGTCATTTTTTTTATATAAATATTGCACTAATGACAATCATAACTCATTTAAGAGAAAAATGAAGCTTAAACATACACACATGCATGTAATATACCAAATTTGTGATAAATTCATAAAGAATTATTTTATTTATAACGTTAATTAGATTAATAAAGAAAATTAAATATCCGAGAGACAATAAGATATGATATAGATGGATGGTTGGAAATGTCAAAGGCAAAATTGATATTGAATAGGATAAGAGGAAAATAGCGTAGATTATTCATAATTTGGATGAAATATGATTTCTTAAGCAAAATTAAGGGTATAAATAGTTTTCACCTTTACAAATAATTAATACATTCTTAATAAATAATAACATTTCAAGTGCATTTTTTAATATCATAAAAAATTACCCTTTTACATTTAATATTTTTTTCTGGGGGACTAGTGATTTTAATTAACGTATTATCGCATAATTTCATTTCTATTCTATGTGCTATTTGGTTATGTAAATTTGACCATTAATTATTTGAAGTGTGTATTTTGGAGCTTTTAAGTTAACAAAAGCTAACTATTTAAAAGAATGAGTTTATTGGTAATAAGAAAATTGAAATTTATAAATACTTAAATGTTAAATTTAAAAAGAATTTGAAAGTTATTAGGACGATCGTCTTAGGGAGCTTGTCACCTATTAAACTCTTTCAAATGTAAGTGTATTTGACCTTATTAATAATTATTTAAAAGGGAGGAAGAGTGAGTTGCTAATGAATAAAACACAGAACAAACAAAGAAGCAAATGAGATCGATTAATATGTTTAAAATAATCATTTTAATTGTATTTTCTTAAAAAATAAAAATATAATATTATATACATTATTCTTCAAACATTAGGAATCACCAACCCTTTATTTTATGTATTTTTAAATTATTATTTTGTTATATAATTAACTTTTATTGATTTTCATAATCAAAATCGCACGTTTTGATTAATTAAAAGTTATTTATGCTTAATCAAATAAGACCATCAACTAAAAACTGAAATTATGTAATAATACAAAGGTTGAAATTGTTATTTTTCCTATTTTTTTTTACACTTGTTAGTCTAGATTTGTTGAACTTAATATATATATATATATATTCCTTTAAAAAAAGGTGTATTACTTGAGTACATTACAACACATATATTGCTTTTTTGAGAGACTGATTCTGGAACCCCTAACAGGAGGAAATTGGGTAAGATGCATCCCTATTAATGAATAGACTTGCAAAATTTTCTATCTAGCACAAGGGGAGATAGATACTACAAATAGTATTAAAATAGACATACCTTCAGAAATAAAAGGTGATATAAATGTATGTTAGTCGAAAAGCTTTTTTTTCTTTTTGGTCATAAAAGATTACTTTCGTGATACTTTAAGTGATTAAAGATATATTAAAAATAGCATCGTTGGATACGTTAATCTTCAGCAAAAGAAATACCATCCCTATAAGGATAGGACCCAATATAATATACTATTGTTTGTATGGGCTAAGTCAGGACTATGAAACCAATAAGGAACAAAGAAACAAGGAATTACTTCTTCTTCTTCTTTCTTTTCATTAGGCATTATTTATTCGTTCGATTAATTTAAATTTATATTTATAAATATTAATTAATGAGGATAAAACATATGTATTGATTTTAGATTTTATATTTTGATTTTAAACTCAAAATATTTGATAGCTATTTGACCATAAAGTTTAAATATTTTTTATTTTATTTAAAATTTATGAAATTGTAACACATTATATTATGATTTTGCATCAGAAAAGAGATTTCAAGAAATAGCATATCTACAGAAATAAAGCTATAATTGATTATATTTTTTATAAAATATTTTGGAAATAATGTTTATGCTTCAATGTACTTAAATACTCTTTTAAAGTGAAAATAATTTAAAAACAAGTATAAGTTATGGATAAATAAATTTTAACTCTTTCATGGCTCTGCGGTGAGGCACAAACTCCATCAACAACATATCTAATGAAATTTCACAATTGAGGTCTAAAGAGGGTAAAATATAAGCAAATTTAGTATCACTTCGTGGAGGAAGAGAAATTAATTTCGAAAGATTCCAACATAAAAAGGAGATAATGAACATAATATAGCAAATAAAAGAAAAAGGTGCAAAAATCTACTTGAGAGGAGTCAAAACAATAATAAAATCACGTGATAATCGAGACACCACAAACAATAAACTAGGTTGTATAATTAAAATACTATTAAACAATGAAAATATTTTTTTTCAAAAAAGAAATAAGAACTACCATAATACAACTAGTACCATCGCAAAAACCAAAAACCTAAGCAAGACTCAACGTACCTACTAACATTTTATCTTAATATGTTCCTACTACACCCTCTTTTCTAAGGTCATTTCCTCGATTATCTAAAACTGTGTTATATCATGTCTTATCACCTTTCTCCAATACATCTTCAACCTACCTCATCTGTTATATCCTCTATAACCAACCTCTCGCACCTGCACATCTCCTCATCACATGTCCAAACAATATTAATCTTGTTTTTTCTCATCTTGTCAACTAAAGAGCTACTCCTACCTTATCCGGGATATCCTCATTTCTAATCTTATCGCTCCTCGTATGACCACATCCACCTCAACATCCACATCTCCGCAACATGCTTCTTGTGGAATGAGAGTTCTTGACTGGTCAATACTCTATCTCATACAACAATGTCGATCGAACCATCTGTAATGATCCAGTCGGTCATTTTTAGAAAGTTTCACGAATCTACCGTTTTACCCTCCCAATATTGACCCCGAGTATTCTATGATTGAGTTTTGAAAAGTTGATTTTGAACTCGGAGTTAAAAGTTGAGAATTTGGTAATTTTGAGTTTGAAATGCTAAGTTGTTATGAATGTGTTATTCAATGTCTTTTAGAGTTTCAAGTCTCAGAATGGAATTCCGTTAATCCTTTCAGTCTCGGAACCTGATCATGAGAATTGTCGATTTCTGATTCGGAGTTTTTTTAGGATTTGAGGTCCTAAGTTGTAAAATTATGGAATTGTGAATTTTTATCCTTTCGGTTGCCTTTGGTCAACATACAGGGTTCGGATGCTCGGCTAATAAATTTCAAGTCGAATTTGGGGGGATGATTTTAGGCCTAGATAGGTTTTAGTTGATTTTTGAAAGGTCTCAAGCTTGTTTAAGTCATTTTAGGCGTTGAGTTAGTTTCTTGTGATTTCACGGATGTTGGGTAAAGGATACCTCAGATTCGTGTTTTGATGTTCCATTGAGTCCGAAATATTGAGTATAATTGATTTGCAGATGTGGTTTGAATGTACGGGATTTCAAACGAATCTTAAGGGTCTTTTCGAGGTTTAGAGTGTTGAGTGATTTTCTAATTTCTGTGTTCTGGTGCTCTCCGCTTTTGTGAGGCTTGCTTTAGCGAGATTAGTTTCGCATTTCCGAAGAAATCTTCGCTTAAGTGAACTTCACTTTAACGACCTTCACTTAGTGATCTTCGCTTTAGCAAAAGCTGTTCGTTTTTGCGATGCCCACATTTTAAGAATGATTATGTGGGAAAGGCTTACTTTACTGTTGACTCAATTTGGTCTCTCCCCCTTCTCGCACTATTCCTCTCTACTAAAAAAAAGCGATATATTTATAATCTCGAGAACCTTTTCGAGCGTCTATTTTCTCGGGGCAATTAAAAAAAAGTTTTTTTCACTGCCTTTCATTCCATTATCATAATTGAATTAATTACTTTTCCAAATGGTCAAGTCATAGTAAGATTAAATCCGTAAGCGGACCCCTTATCATATTTTAGATATCAGAGAGAATTTTTTCTTTCATTTTTAAGTCGTATTTCACCATTTTTGAGTTTTGAGAGCCTTGTTGTGGCGATTTTGACCAGATTTTGAGGGAAATCTTTTAGGTAATGATTTTTAGCTCTAGATCTTCAATTATCCATTATTATTTATGAATCCACGTGTTCAAATCAAGATTTTGAAATGAATAATTTGGGGTTATCTTCAAGAACCCAAGATATTACTAAAATAGTGAATTTTTTGAAGTGCTTTTGTTCGCTTTTTCGAAATGATTTTCATTATGAGTTCATAAAGTCTTAAACATCAATTTCAAGTATTTTTTTTAGGATTCAAACCTCCATATTGAAATTGAGATTTGAGTTGTTTAACCCATTTTGCCTATATAATTAATATAAGAAGTTGTTTCGATGAGTGATTGTAAATATATATATTATAGATTGTGTGAATTTGGAAGTTAAAGACTCAACTCTTGGAGTGATTGTTGATTACTTTAAGGCAAGTGACTTTCTAAATCTTTTTTTCTTGTAGAATTCATGTACTTCTTTCGTTTCTTGTGTGATGGGAGTAATGAGGACCAGGCGAAGTGTTTAATTTTCCATTTGTTACATCTAAATGAATGGAAAAGGAGTTGAAATGAAAAAAAAAAGATTACGTGATAAACATGATGATGTGAATTGCTTTTATTGTGACCATTGTTGATTGATTGGTGAAATGCTTGAATGTATGAGAATTGAATTGTGTGAATTATTATATTTTCTATGGGGTATGATATCGCATGTATGCATAGATTGTGAACACCATGATGAGGAAATGCGATTATTTGATATACATGGAAAATGATATAGATATAAAGCCGACGAAAAATGATTTTGGCTAATGATATAAAGCAGTGAAAAATAATTTTTGCTAGTGATTTGATATAAAGCCGATAGAAAATGGTTTCGACTATTGCTATAAAGTCAATGGAAAATGATTTTGACTAGTGCTATAAAGCCAATGAAAAATGTTTCGACTAGTTATTTGACATAAAGACGATGATAAATGGTTCTGGCTAGTGATATTGTGCTGATAAAAAATAGTTTCGACGAGAGATTGATCATTGTGACTTGATATTTTTTATGATTACACGTGACTTACTTTTTAATTGTGATTGATGCACTTGTGCGTGTTACTGAACTACTTGAAATTAAGATTTACTTATTCAAATTGTTTGATTGTGAAATTGTGAATATTGGTCTTGTGAGCTGTGTATAATAGAATTGCTAGGCTTGACTGATTTTTGTGCATGTTGTAGTTTGAGGAGGTTTAGTTGGAGTAAACTGGGTATTCAAATTCTAGCTAGTTGCTTTGTTTAGTAGGTTGTTTGTTGGGTACCTTGTTGTTGGTACATACCCCCTTGCTTCTAAGCTTGTGTATTTTCGAGCCCGGACCCGTGTGATTTCTTTCTCCTTATTCTGATTTCGAGGCTTGTTAAGGATTTGAACAGGTAACTATTTGTCACTTTGACGAGCCCTCTTTTTCCTTTTCTTTATACTTTGTTCTATTTAAAAAACAAAGATTGAGACATGACTTATTTCTGAATTCCTCATTTTATATATGCAGTGCCTTGTACACATGATAATCAGATTTCGTTGTATTATTTAGAATGAATACATTTTTCGCCTTTGTCTTGTTCTTACTTTATATTTTCCGCATTTCTTTAGTTTTCGTGAGTTGAGGCTAACTTGTCTTGATATGAAAAGACAAGTGTCATCACGTCCATTTTTAAATCATCGACACCATCACTATATAACACTTACCTTTGAGTTTTTATGGTACTTTCTTATCTCACAAGAATCCATAGGCAAGTCTCTGATCAACTTCATCCATATATCGCCAATATTGTGTGTGACATCATTGTCGATGTCCTTATTTCCTTGAATTATAGACTCAATATACTTGAAATCTATCTCTTTTGTGAATATTTTATGTGTCAAGCTTCACTTTCACGCTATCTCATGCATTATATCATTGAATTTGAACTCCACATAGTATGACTCGATTTGGCTCAACTAAACTTTTTAGCCTCCTAAGTCTGTCTCCACTCTTCTAACTTAAGATTGACTCCATTGTGCATCTTATAAACAATATTATGTCATCTAAAAATTAAATAACATACACCTCGATACCTCATTTTGAATGTCTTGCATTAATATATTAATCTTCAAGACAAATTAAATCAAATTAAGAGTCAAGCCCTGATGACTGATGTAATCCCATCCAAATAGGAAAGTGATCAGAATCTCCTCCCACCATTCTTACTTACCTGAATTTTTGACCAAAATAAGCTATTTTAAAAATCAATTTACATAATTAATACGTTTTTAATTTTTTTTACAAAAATAGTATAAACGTACTTTATGGTAACGTTTTAGGATTTATTTGATTTAAAAAAAATTAACGCCGTTAACTTAATAAACGTTACTGACAGTAACGATTTTATGTTAAAACGTGACTTGACCCATCCCTTTCTTTAAACGGCGTCACTTTATTATTAACATAGAACTGAAAGGCTAAATCTGCTAAGCAATTCTAATTTCCTAAGATATCTAAAAGGCTAAACCCTTTCACCCTTTCACTGTAAAAAAAAAAATTGGCAGCCACCATTGTCACTTTCTAAGCTTTGCATATGTAAAAATTGGCTATCCGGAAGATATCTGAAAGAAATTTTACTTTATCAAGTAATCTAGTTGTTGTTAGAGGTGGAGCACATCTGATCTCAAACTTCGCACAAGCATCTATGAGATATTTGTTGGTTTCATCACTTGAGAGATCCTTGGGTATATTCAAGTTTGCAATCTTCTCCAATTCCTCTACCATATCAATCCGTCTGCAGAAGCAACGCATAAGTATCTTAGTGCCTTGTAAACTAAACCAAAACATGACAAACCAGAAAAGCTCCCAAACCTAAAGGGAGGAGTGAAGTCAATTTCAATTGGGTCACTCTCCAACCCTTTCGCATGATACTTGATTATATATCCACCTGCAAGTTCCTTCACCATCCCTGTTCATGTATGGTCAGTAATATAAAATTAGTTCCATTTTCGATCGGTAATTTGTGGACGAAGAGGAGGCGTGAAAGAACAAAAACACAGGAAGACAATGAATGGATTAAAATTTCATTTTGTGGATAAAAGGTAGCGGTAGTTTTCCAAATCAATTTTGGGGATTTCTTGTTATATCGAGTTTCACGATAAATTGTGGCTATCAATCTTCTGGAAAGATTGGAATCAAGTTAATTTCCTGTATTAGAGCCTTGAGGTATGTTTTTTTTTCCTTACAAACTAGTAGATGGAATGCTTGAATTTTAGAATTTCTATCTTCTCGTATTTATATCGTTTTGGTTATATTGAATAATCACTCAAGAAATTCTAATCTGCATGTTCTGTTTTTATTTTGAATTCATGCATCTTGTTGATGCAAAGAGAAACAATTTGGTGACAGTACATTACTTTGATTTGGTTGTTATATTTTGGACTAACAATTATATTTAATTTACTTTCATATGGATTTTTCAGTTTAATAGATACGTATATGACTGGTTATAGTGCATATCGATTGGATCCCGGTCCACTTGAACCATCGGTACTAACTCAACAACTTACCCATAGGTCACGGGATATATGGAATGGAAGTGTTAATATGATTTTAAATACGAGGAGGTGTGATGGAAAATTTTGGGACCTTGTAAAGAAATATCCCATTCATCCACGAGTCTTAGAAATGATTGAGTTATCAGGACTGTATGGTGTTTATATATCAAATCGACCTTCTATTGATCGTAGCTTGATCACTTCACTAGTAGAGAGATGGCGTCCCGAGACTCATACATTTCACTTTAGAACGGGTGAGGCGACAATCACCTTGCAAGATGTAGAAGTGTTGTATGGCTTACCTGTGAATGGTGATCCAGTACTTGGTGATGAGTCGATAAGGACCATAGGGGATTGGCAAAATATTTGTCAAAGATTGTTAGGTTTTATTCCACGTCCTCAAGACTTCAACCCTAGTAGCCTCAAGGTAACTGCACTTAATGCGCATATGCTCGAGCAACTACAGTTACCTGACTTGACAACACAAGAAATGATCGATCAAATGGCTAGATGTTACATTTTTTGGATGATTGCTGGTATGATGATGGCAGATACATCCGGCAACTATCTAAAGCTTATGTACCTTCCTATGCTCGAGGATCTCAATGTAGTTAGCTCTTATATTTGGGGTAGCGCGACCTTAGCGTGCTTATATCGCTTTCTCTATAAGGCCTCACAGAGTAACCAAAATGAATATATATATATATATATATATATATTATGTTTAGATTTGGGCATGGGAGAGAGTAACCGTCCTCAGACCTCAGGTAATAGCACAAAGGGACATCGAAAATAATTTTCTTGCTTGTTTACCTAGGGGTCCACGTGCTACTAGATGGTTTGCACATTTTAGTTGGACTTATACCACTAAGCATGTGTTGAAAGTTTTTAGGGATGCACTTGATTCCATGGCAGAGGATCATGTATGATGTTATACTGTTTTTCTTTAAAAAAAATTATGTATATATTGTAGTTGAAACTCATGTATTTTTCTTTATGTAGTTTATTTGGGAACCATATTTGGATGACTTAATTGAGAGTCTTCCTGATTATTGTCGAATTGAACGAGACATATGACGTGTAAGAGCTCCAATTTTTTGTTGGGATATCGTTGAGGTTCACTTGCCTGATCTAGTTATGAGACAATTTGGATTAAAACAAACGATACCAACTCCATTTCTATTTGACGCTACACATTTTCACCATGATCGTAGGGGCAGACGAAATACAAATTGGTACTTGGAGCATGCACAATGGTTGCCTCTTTGGAACCAACGACTTCAATATGTTTGTGATGCTCCGGTCAATCGTGAACCACTTCGATATGACGACCCTTACCTTATTTGGTTTAGACGCATTACTCGTCTTGTTATTGGTAATCCTACTCAGCGTCCTCAACAACAAGAAGGTTATGTGCCCAATTCAACGGCATATGAAACAATGGTATGTATTAGATTTAGTGTGTTTGTGATTTATCTTTTGAGTATAATATTGCTTCTTCTCGAAAAATGTTACTTGGAAAATTGTTACCTATGTTTTTTCTTAAAAAATATAAAATAAGTGCTTTAGTTTGATCTTTGTTTGAGCATCTGTTAGAAAAAAGAATGGAAAATGTTTGTAAGAAAAAAAATGATCTTTGTGTAGGTGCGTCATATTCATTCCATGGTTGATAGAGCAAAATCCCTTGGTGATCAGCCATCAATGGAGGATTTATACATATTTCGTGCAATGGTCCAAAATGAAGGAGAAAAGTGCTTGACATATGTGCACGAGGCTGCTAGGATTAATGTACAAGCCGATTATAGAAGAGATGAGGTACATGATGATCATTTACATCATCCGGTTCGTAGGCGAGGAAAAGGTGGTGTTGCCGGTAGGAGGGCTCGTGCTGTTGAGAAAGGACGAGCACCTATTGAAATGGATGAATCAATCTCCGAAGATGATCACACAACTTGTGATTTTGGTTCCATTTCAAGGGGCCAAACTCAAGAATTCACTCCCGGGGCATCAGGTATGACATATCAATCAACAAATACTGATATTGTTCCATACACGGCATCACAAATATTAAGGAATTCTAGTCTTTCATCACTTGAGAATGTATTTGGTGGTTCTCGACCTCAACATTTTGAGAATGCCCCCAACTTTAATTCATCACCTGGGCTGCCAATGTCCATTGAGACCCCTGGTGTTGTTAATCATTTAGAGGACTCCAACAATGAAGTGGAGAATGCAAACGAATGTGGTGAACCATCAGCGAAGGAGAAGCGTAGGATTTTTCCTAAGCGTTGTGGGACTGGTACTATTAACATCTTTATTTTATTTTTTTGACATAAATGCTCCTCTGTTTAGTCGAACAACTGAAAATTATTCTTGTTTGTCAGGGAGTCACTATCTTTACCAGCATGGCAAAAAAAAAACAAGCAACGAGAAACAAAGAACTGTAATTGAGAGGTTTCAGGTATCCAAATTTGGTACTCCTTGTTAAATTATTATTTTTTCCATGTTTTGGAGTATGAGGAAATTTAGTGTTTTGTGTGTGTCTTTGGAATCAATCATATTTTCTTACAATGACAGTTCTTTTTTGGTTTTGAAACATTAATTACAGTCTTGTCTTTACAAATTGATTTTCTTTGAGAAGTTCAGGCTTGTTATCAATCTGAAAAAAAATAAAAGACACCAATTTTTCTTGAATCTGAAGGGATAGTGATTCTGGATGTTTGAGTTTTTTTAAGCTTCTGAGATGGTGAAAGGTAGATAAAAAGTTGGGTTTTTTTTAATGAGTAGTTAAGATGATTTGTTCATTTGGTGAAGTTGAGTCACAAAGATGGGTTTCTAAGCATACCTATCTGAAAAGTTCTTGGATTCTAAGCTGTCCTGTTTTCCATATCTGGTCTGCTTCATTTGCTAGTTAGGTTTCGTATCAAACACCCTTCTTCTTCAGCATCATGTCAATCTAATGGATATCCTGAAGTTTCTAGTTCAGATGCTTTGCAAAGACAGTTACAACAGTTATTCCATTTGCATGATTCTGGTTTGGATCAAACATTTATTGATGCATTGCCTGTCTTTTTGCTTGTCTTCGACAAGGATTAGTTGAAACAGTGATATGTATCATGCTTGTTTAGTTACTCTGCAAGGACTTGTTCCGTTGACTCTCCCCATTTGCGTTGACACATCGGAAATATAAGCTTCTGGGTTCTTTACTGAAACCAAGTCTTTCTTTGAATCATCCTCTGAGTCCCTGTTCTTACATTTGTCACGAATCATCTCTGGCATTTTACTGCTTGAACTCCATCTAGACTTTTCAACAACAGGGCAGAAGGTCTGGTTCTCGTCATCGAGTGCATCATCGTGTATAATTTTTTTGGAAGATACATCTGATTCCACCTCACTTGCGTTCCTTGTATTTTCATCCTTCGTACCTGTCAAACATCCCATACAGAAAATAAAGATAAATACCAGAATTTCACGATGGCAGCAAGTTCAAAATGTGACTACTAAAGATGAATACCTCCATCAGAGTGGTTATCATGAGAAATTTTCTTCTCTTTGTTTTTATGTCTCCTCTTCTCTACAACTGAGCTATTTGGAACGCCGGTGTATTGGTTGCAAGTTTTATCCACTTGTTTTTTATGTGTTTATATTCAATGCACATAGCTCCATAATGACTTCATATAACAACATTTTCACGTCTTTTTTATAATTTTATTTGTTCTTTCGACAAAATCTTTGGTCAGTGACATATTGACATACACTGCAGATGGAATCTAAAGGATATACTAAAAATTTCATGGGAAAGATGAAAAGTTTAATTAGTTACACCCTCTGCATATATTTGAAGCAGTTGAATTGCTGCTTCTTATATTATAAATAGGCATGCATAATATATAAATATATCGTTTGACTTAATTTTAGCTGATATTTATATTCTTTAACTTTGAGATTCTTGGTGAATGTAACTCATCAAAGTTTTCTTAATCATTTTTTCTTAGGTTGATGCAGCTTGTTGATATTCTGGATAACCCTTGGTGAATAGTAGAGATATTTTGTGAAGAATGAAGCTACTAGTCATTATTTTGTAAAGCAACATGATCTATGAATACATGAATGTTTCAATTATTTTCTATTTAGTTTGTGTTTTTCAAGTATTCCATAATGTAACTTCAAGTTTGTGAAAAATGATAGATAACTTTATGCACTAATAATTGAAATATGAAATTTTGTTCGGGAATCACCAAGGTTGGCAGCTTGGGAATCACCAAGGTTGGCAACAAATATGAAATTTTGAATTATTTGAGTATTAGTAATGTGAGAATTTTTAAGTTAAGTTAGTTTTTCCTCTAAGATTCTAAGCTCATGTAGTAGATAACTTTATGCACTAATAATTGAAAGGAAATTAATATAAATGAAAATTTGGAAATTAACATTAATAATTTTCCTTTATTAGCAATCTGGAAAAATTCACATTACATTAGATAACATAAAGAAAATTAACACCATTAGACATTGACCCACAATTATTCACTTAAATTTAATTACGATTGGGACATTGACGCCTATCATGTCCTGTCTGCCTGCATAATCCACAAGCTCGCTCATACACTGTAGAACTACGATCCATTTCATTATGTATTCTAGTTGTCCTTGGCCGATTAGGACGACGATAGAATTCATTACTTGTCATTGTAAAACTTGGAGATGGCCAATATGACTCATGACCAATTGGTGAGAATGACCTAGAATATGTTGCAACATAATTCTCTATTGTGAAATGCTCGCTAACAAAATTTCTAGCTAGCCCTCCCATTCTATCAGTTACCTTCATGACATGTGAACACGGGAAGTGCAGATTAACCCATTTTCCACAATCACATTTTCTTTCATTTAGTGAAACACAATGAGGATTACCACCAGTACCATCAACTTGTATAGATCTAACCTCGTATACTCCTGTGGGTATATTCCAATCAAAAACAAAGTGCCTCTTTGAACTTTCATAATTCTTCTCCCACTTTATTTTGAACCTCCCGGTCCATAATTCATTTTGCTCTGCAAGTTGGTGTACTATTTGAGACCTACGGGTATACCGTTCAATAGTTTGCTCCAATGAAAGTCTAATCATAGAAGTGACAGGCAAACCTCATGCTTTTTTCAACACTCCATTGAAAGATTTGTTGTCAACACTCCCCATCTTTTTCCATCATCATGGCTAACAATCCATTTATCCAAGGGAATTTCCATGAGGTATGCATATGCTTCGATATTTTCTTCTTTAATTTGCCACATCATGGACTCAAACTTCCTTACTTTATGGGCTGAAGCAGCCCTCCACATCAATCTGCTGAGGTCCTTGTTTGGAAATTTAGATTGAAAGTTGCTCTTAAGATGTCTTATGCAAAACCTATGGAAGACTCGAGGCTCTTGAAATCGCCGCAACTCCTGCAAACTAGTCAAGATTCCTTTTGCCCTATCAGATATAACACATACATTTTGTCTACTTTTTATCACATGTGCACTCAAATTTCTAAAAAACCATTTCCATGCCTCTTTTGATTCTTTGTATACAATAGCAAACGCTAAAGGGAGAATGTTATCATTTCCATCAATTCTAACAGCAATTAATAATTTGATCTCATATTTTCCATAAATATGAGTTCCATCTACTGAAATAACTGGGCGACATGTTTGGAATCCATCAATGCATGGCTTGAAAGCCCAAAATACAAATTTAAAAGTTTTTACCTCCGATGAACTCATAGACTCTTCGTGTTTCCATTCCACAATTGTTCCATGGTTAAAGTGTTGAAAAGCTGCAAAAAATTTAGGTAGGTCACTAAATGATTTCTCAAAGTCACCATATACCAATTCAAATGCGCGTTGACGTCCAAGCCATGCTTTTCTATATGTCACTTGGTGACCAAAATTTTCATGAACCTTTGAAATGACATCTACCACCAAGAACTTAGGATTTTTTCTAATTTGATTTAGAAGTAGTGATGCAATCAAATTGGTATTTAGGTTGGCGTGACCGCTAGAAAGCCCCTCAGTCTCACATCTATGGTTTTCAACATATTTTCCTATCTTCCAAAATTTATCTCCAACTTGTCGTCCTCGAAGAAACCACATGCAACCCAATAAATTATAAAACTTACATCTCACAATCCATAGACTTTTGGTAGATGTTACCACCTTGAACTCCTTATTTTTGTGCAAACTCCAAATCGTTACAGCCATTTTCAACTTTTCTTTACTATTAAAAAGCATACCTTTTTTAAATCTTTTTTTGCTTGCTCAGACCAAACGGAACAACATTCCATCTCAGTATGACATGTAGACATAAAATTGTCTTCCTCATTCTCTAATGTCCTGAAATAGGGAATGTCATGAGACACACCCTGATCATGATTATGAAGATTTACACCATGTTGAGAAAATTCTCTAATATCATCGATATCTTCATCAGGTTCACTTTCATCACCATCTTTCGGAGGTTCATCTTCCTCCGAACTTTCATCACTAATTTCAGCATTTACATCATTATATAGATCAACGTTGATATCAATATCTCTGTAAAAAAAATATTAGTCAAATTCTAGCAAAATTATAAATATACAAGCTTGTTTTAAAAGCGATAATAAATATTCTAAAATATTATTTCTTCTATTTATAAGTGTCACGACCCAAAACGTGTCGTGAGTGGCACCCACATTTACCCTCCTATGTGAGTGAACCAACCAATCTAAACCCCAACATTTCAACCATAAATAACATAATATAATGCGGAAGACTTAAACTCATTAACGAAATCAATAAATAACTTCTAAAACTCAATACTTATTATTCCCAAAATCTGGAAGTCATCATCACAAGAACATCTATCCTCATATTACTAATCTAAGAGTATCTAAGAAGCTAAAATAAGTAAAAAGCTAGTCCATGCCGGAAGTTCAAGGCATCAAGACATGAAGAGGAAGATCTAGTCCAAGCTATTTAGCTCACCCTGAAATCTGGTGTAATGAAGACTGGCTAGAGTTGCGGTTGAGTTGAAGACGACGGTACGTTCGCTGTACTCCACAAATAACAAAGAAAGAAACATACAAGTAGGGGTCAGTACAAACACAAGTACTGAGTAGATATCATCGGCCAACTCAAAATAGAAAACAGTATATATCAGATAATATCATAAATTCAACTATATTCCTCAATAGGTGAAAGCAACAAGTTCACAAATCATGTGTAACCACATCAAACACACCCATGAGGACGCAAGCCTCCATACTATACTCATTTGGGAAATAGGTTCATTAAATTGAGTATATTAACATCTTTCAAGATTCATTATCTTTATTTCTCTTGTGTCGGTACGTGACACTCCGCTCCCCTACTACTATGTGCCGGAACGTGACACTCCGATTCCCTAATTCTACGTGTCGGTTCGTGACACCCGATCCCCTAATTTCTAAGTGTCGGTTCGTGACACCCGATCCCCTAATTCTACGTGTCGGTTCGTGACACCCGATCCCCTAATTCTACGTGTCGGTTCGTGACACCCGATCTCCTAATTCTACGTGTCGGTTCGTGACACCTGATCCCCTAATTCTACGTGTCGGTTCGTGACACCCGATCCCCTAATTCTACGTGTCGGTTCGTGACACCCGCTCCACTAATCTCATTCTATTAATTCATCAAGCCTTCTTTTATACCAAGGCATCATCGACCTCATTACTTTAGTTCATCAAGCCTTCTCTTATACCAAGGCATCATCGACCTCATTACTTTAGTTCATCAAGCCTTCTTTTATACCAAGGCATCATCATTAACAAGGTAAATTTAGGATTAGAGATTCAATAGACTCATCATGCTTATTCATCACAATTATATAATCACATCATGTAAGCACACAATTAAGCATATAGAAGGTTTTATAATACTACCCAACACATATCATTCGCTATTAAGAGTCTACTACGAATAGCATAAAAACCATAACCTACCTCCACCGAAGATTCGTGATCAAGCAAGCAATTTCCCAAAGCTTTGTTTCCTCTTCGTTCGATCGTTCTCTTTCTCTCTCCTTGTTCTTTCTATTTTTCTTATTCAAATCCTCTTTCTTTTACCCTAATTAGCATATAATTAAGTATAAAAGATGGTGAATTAACCCATTAATTAATTCAAGGTTATCTCCTTTAACCATCAAGTAGTTAAATTATTAACATTAGCCCACTAAATTTATAATTATAGCAGGAATAGTCCAAAATGTCCCTTAAAACATTTAAAGAAATCCGACTCAGCCTGGGATTACGCAGCCTGTGATGGTCCGTCGTGGCTGCGATAAATCTCTTTGCTTAGATCCGCGAGTTCAGAGACTCAATTCCTTGAAGAGTCTGTGACGGTCCGTCGTGCCCACGACGGTCTGTCCTGCCATGTCGTCACGAAGTTCAAAGAGTCGATTTCAGTACCCAATTTTCAGAACTCTAAGTGTTTTGGAACGAGACCCCCTCGACGGTCCGTCGTGCCCATGACGGTCCGTCGTGGGATCCGTCGACCAAGACAGTTTTTCCAGAATAAAATCTGCTGCTCAAAACGACTAAACAGGTCGTTACAATAACAGATAATTTGTGTATACTTACAATAAAAATTATGTTATTAAATTGTTAGACTAAAATTTAATAAAATAAAGATTTGTTGTTTACCTAGCCTCATATTCCATGTGACTATAATCAATATGCATTTGACTACTTGAGCCTTCACCAAATGATCGATGATCATGCATCAACAATTGTTGAAATGATGGTTGAAAAATTGGTTCTACAAAATGAGGTTGATTGATCGTGGTAAGGCCATAATTTTGAGCCAACAAATTCATGTGATAACCATGATGACCACTAACTTGAAATGCAACATTTTGGCCTGTCGATACAGTCTTTACATACATCTCCAAAACATTTATATCAATCTTATCCACAAATTTTTGAGGTATGAAAATAATTGTAACAAAGATTGGTCATTCTCAATTTTAAACTCAATGAACCTTGTATTGTTACCTTTAATTGAACATGGATATTTTCCAGAAATATCCATATGAATATTTTCACTATATGTTCCCATTTTCTCATGTAACAATCCAACCAATTCAACATAGGTAGTTGAAGTCGACATGCTAATAATCGTTCTAGCACATTCAGTATACCTAAATCCGTTCATATCCGTAATTATTTCTCCACCCCAATACAAAGCAACCATCACACTATGTTCAAAGCTCGTCATCTTAATCCTACACATAAAGATAAAATATTTTTTAAAACAATATTATTAAATTATAAAGATAATTTTAAAGCTATAATAAGAACATAACAAAGGATAAACTTCACTTATTTAATTCATACCTGATGAAATTTTCTGAATATTATTTTTAAAATGGACCACACAAGGAAAAATTTTGCTGAATTATATTTGAACATGAAAAAATTACAACAACATTTATTTATAGTCACTTTGGTCAGTTTGAAAAATGGAGGAATATGACTTTAACAGAGTGTTGTAATTGATAGCAACGTTTTTAAGGTAAAACGTTACTGTGAGTAACGTTTTATAGCTAAATATATTCTAAATTTGCAGAAGTCGAAGGCCCGTGATTGGATTCTTAAGAAACAGGACTCAAAGTAACATTTTAAGTGTAAAATGTTACTCGTAGTAACGTTTTACAGTTGAATGATTTGACTCCGCCTTTGCAGGATTGGAGGCAGTGGCGTTTATGCGTTTAACGTCGCCAACCCGTTAACTTTTTGTCCGTTGAATTTTTATAATGAAAATATCCTAAAACGTTACCATAAAGTACGTTTATACTAGTTTTGTGAAAAAAGTTAAAAACATATTATTTTGGTGAATTGATTTTAAAAATAGCTCATTTTGGTCAAAACTTCTACTTCCTTTAGCTTCTTTGAACATGTCTTTCATCGCCCTAATATAGGCCTACATTACACATCTTGTCTTAGATCATCGCCACAAAACTTCCCTCGGAACTTTATCATAGACCTTCTCAAAGTCAATAAACATACATAATTCTCTCTTCTATTAGTGATACACCCCTTCTCACTCTCATTTCTACCACTCTCTCCCAAATTTTATAGTATGACTTAAAAACTTAATACCTATGTAGTTATTGTGATTTTAGATCACCTTATTCTTGTACTACGTAATCATTGTACTCCATCTCCATTCCTCAGTTCTTAGTCGTCTCATCCCAATTTAATTCATTTCTTAAAAAATTAATATCAAATCCTACAATTAATTTCAGTTATATCCTTAAATATAAAATAGTCTTTTTAAATATTACTCAATTTTCAAAAAATATCTAAATATAAATCATTTAATAAACTATATCTTATATCTTAATAAATTAAAAAATAGCTAAACCAACCATTAAAATGAAAGGGAAAGTAAGTAAAGTTTGAATTAATTTATTTTAAATTTTTTTTTTACTTTAAATAAGTAGTTTTCTTTTTTAAAAAAAATTCAAAACTGTTTAGATTATACAAAAAAGTACTTTTAAGCACTTTCTTTTAGGTTGAAATGAAAAATATATATATAAAAAAGTTCAAAAACTAAAAAATTAAATATTCTTTTAACTATTAACTTTTTTTCGCTTAAATAAAACAATTACAACACCCCCCTAATTCTGATGAATGCAGAATGAATGAATGGACAAATAAATGCAGTATTTTTATCCTAAAGTGATGTTTTACCTGCTATATTCGAGAGCGCTCGTGCGTGAGAATTATAATCGTTACACACGTGTCGACTTGCGATTTGATAAGCTTTCTTTTAAGTGGACGGCTAAAACAAGATTAGTTTTCTTTTCGTTCTTATATATGAACTAGGAATTTGGCCGCGCTTCGCGCGGTCTTTAAAATAAATACTGAAGGTTACTTTTTTCAATCAATTATATAGTTCTCTTTATTTTCAAACATAATACTATTACTTTATATTTTTTACTTATATATTAATTATGAAGATCAGTTTGAGATGACGATTGAAATGAAACTTAACAAATTTAACATCTATAATCTATTAAATGATGAATAGTACATTATTAATCAATATGTCAAATGTCAATATATATTTTTTTAGTAATTTTATGTTTGAACAGGTAGTTAATATGTCACTTTCTATATTTTGTTGGAATATCAATGAGTTTGAATCTTTATATTACAACATATACTGCGATATACTTTTTTTTCTTGAGTATATAAGAATTATATTATAAAGTAACTGAAAAATACTAATGAAATATAGATACACATCTTATTATTCTTTTTCGTATTGATATGATAAAACTCCTTTGAATATTTCATTTTTCAATCGTCTTTGTTCCTTTTTCAAATATACAATTTAAATTTGTATGATTTTTGCATGAATCACATCTATTGATATTTTAGATTCTTTAGTTGCATTTATATCAAAGATAATTGTTATCATTTGTCAAATTTGCTTTTTCAGAATGTTATCCAAAATGTTACGCTATTATTAAGTTCAATATATTCAAACTCGAATGAGAATAATTTTTTTTTAATTATTAACCTTTTTACTATATTTTAATCTATATCTTTTTATATGAAATATAAAGATAAATAGATTTATATAAACTACGTAAAAATATTTGATAGATAATAAATCTCTTCACATATTATATGTATAGAATAATAAAATTCAAAAGTTAATTAAATTAAATACTTTGATAATATGCTTTCATTTCAAATATACTTCTTGCATTCTCAAATCAATGATTACACCTCTTTCTATATGAAATTAATATGTGGACCCCTAAGATATATACACATTACTTAGTATATTAAAATAATTTTCAATCTTAATCATAATTAATCAATACTCATATGATAAGTTTTTTATGTACAAAATTTTGTGTTTTATTTTTATAATATATTAAATATTAAATCAATTATTTTTATAATATATTAAAAATCAAATCAACTTATTTAGTCATTTGTATTCATCTTTTATTTAAAATTTCAAAAGACACATATTTAACATAAATAAATTAATTTATCAAATGCATGAATAAATTATTTTGGCATATATTATTTGTCCTATTTTTAAGTTTCATAAAATATATATTAAATATTTATATTCACTATTTTATTTATTTTGATCTATATTAATTATACTTCAAAAGAGTTATAAAAATATGATTTTCATAGTATATAAAATACAAGTATATAATATTATAAATATTTGCGTGGATCGCAATTAACATATAAGTAAACCAAAGCAAAAAGAGAACAATTTTGACTAAAAGATTTACAAAATCTTCAATTATGGGATCAACATTTTCATTTATTAGATTTTGTTTTCAATTACTTCTTCCAGTTCATATAAAATAAAACGTGAAACAAAAAAAACGATAAGCTAAAGTGGGATAAAAAATAAATAAATAAAATTATAAAAACGTGGTTCATCAAATTATACTATTTTTTTTTCAATTGTTATTTTTTATGTTGGCAAATAAATTAAATATCTTCTATCATAGTTCATATATATATATATATATATATATATATATATATATATATATATATATATATATATATATATAGCATTTTCCTCATCATGAGTACATCAAATGTGAATTAAAATACATTAACATTTGCCTCAAAAGATTGTCTTATAATACACATTTATATAGATATTTATTAAAAAACACAATAAATTATCATAAGTTTACACATTTAAAACTTGAGAGCTATGAGGAGTTATAAAGATAACGGAAATATAAACTTAGACCCTAAGATTCTGTGGTCAAGAATTGATCTCTTGAACATGAGTAACTAAAAAGCAAGAAAAAATCAATATGCATAATTCATAAGATTTTCCTCTATCATGAGTACATCAAATATGAATTAGAATACAATAACATTTGCTTAAAAAAGGATTGTCTTACAATAACATTTAAAATTTGAGAGTTATGAGGAGTTAAAGAGATTATAGAAATATAAGTTACAAATATAAAGAGATATATATTTCTAGTTATGAGGAGTTATAGAAATTATAGAAATATAAGTTATGAATATAAAGAGATACATTTTTCTTAGTTTAAGAAGGGATATTAATGCGATTAATTTAAGGGAAAAAATTCAAAGTTCTAATTATGTTTGTAAGATTAGTTTCTCCCATATATATTTAATAGGAGAAAATGAAAAGGAAAGAAACTGAAAATGTTATTAATAGAAAATTACAATAAAAAAAGTTCTCTATTCGAAATTAATTTTATTAGTCACAAATTTACATATATTCTCATATGGTTTCATTAATAACTTAAAAAAATCAAACTTTATATGTTTAATTAAAACAACAACAATGTAGTGTATTCTTACAAAGTGATATCGGGTGTGCTCAATTCGAATATAGCATTAAAAATATTCAATACTAAAAAACATATTTATTTATTTATTTATTTTCTTTGTGATTGATTACTAATATAATAAACCATATCATATACTTTTAGAGACAAATTAAAAAAGTGTACCATAGGTGATATACCTTTAATTCAACCATGGAAAAATCTAAAATATTAATTTTATTTTATTTTCTTCATCTTTTTCTTCATCAATCATGTAGTTAAGTAATAAAAAAAGAAGACAAAAATGTGCATCTTTTCATCTTCAACAACAACAATGAATGAAATAATCATTTTTTGTTCAAAATGAAGAAATAAAATAAAAGAGAACAAAATAATGTTAATTGAAATCAAAATAGTAAAACAATGAATCTTCAAAATGTTTGAAAATCAATCAAACTTTTATACTACTACAACTCTCTATGCATGAATCTCCAAGATAATTAAGTTTCTTTCTTCATTTTGTTGAACTTGTACCAAATAATGTGATGAATCTTTCAAGAATTTACCGATGATCTTCATCAAAATGAAGATCATATCGTGACATCATCTTTTCAATGTCTTCTTTTTTTATTACTTAACTACATGATTGATGAAGAAAAAGATAAAGAAAATAAAATTAAAAGATTATACTACTAAAAAAAGAAAGAGAAAATAGAAATGAACATGCAACATCTCCATAGATGATTGGTATTTATAGATAAAATAAGTAATAAAAATAGTTAAAAGAGAATTGAAAATACATGTTATTTAAGTAGAGAATGTCAATAGATGGGTTTTTTTTGTAACTCATTTCATATGATTACAATATTAAATATGATTGAATTTTATAATTAATAAAAAAATATTTTATGAAAATAATAAAAAAAAAAAAAAAGAAGAAACAAATAGAGGCCATATAGAGGTGCCACATCGGCGATTTTGGATTCAGATTTATATATGTATATTGATTTCGAGTTTGTCTTTTGAAGTTATTGAATATTATAGTTTAATTTTTATTTATTTTATAATATATAAATTTTATTTTAGAAAACCAAAAAGTTATATACATGTATAAGTATATTATTAAAATAAAAAAATTAAATCTTGAAAAGTTAAAAAAATTAGGTCATTTAAATAGTATTTAATTTACATCTGAAAATAAAAGTATCGTCCACTTCCTTAACAAAAGTTTGGTTTCCTCTATGAGTTTGAATTTGTTTTTTAAAAAAAAGATTAACAAAAGAACACTAAATATTTATAATTTATGAAAGAGCCTTCCTCCTACTTTAAATCATAAAATCTTCCTATTGTAATATATATACATACAGGTCTAATAGAGAGAAAATAGCTAAAAACCCTCTTAATTAATTATCAAATTCTCAACTACACACTTATATTTCATGGTGATACCTTTCTAAACATTTTAAAAGTATAATATATATCCGTTTAAAAAATCACGCTCAAATTTGTATAAAAAATTAAGTGGCACATGCTTGCCATGTAGTTTACCTTTAAAATAATTTTAAATATATATTTTTTTTAAATTTCTCCATTAATGATACTAAAATTTGATCCTCTTGACTTTCAATTTTAATTTTAGTTTTAAGCTATTGTCAATTTTTCAAATGAATCTACCGTAAAAAAATTGTGTTTTGAGGATAAAAATCTGCTTAATCATGGGAGGCTGACGAAGGACTTTATGGTGGAACTGAGTTCCGTCGATGCTATTGTTAATGGTGAAGAGAGAGAGAAAAAAGAAGGAAAAAAAAATTGAAAATGAAAGGATACTATCTTTTATAAAAAAAGAAAAGAAAAGAAAACCAATATAAACTAAAAAAATAATCTAAAAATTAAAGTTCTATTATTATTTTTATTTCTCACTTTCTCAAAGAGAGTGAATTGCACTTTATTTGCCACCTCAACATTCAGGGAGCAAATAATTTCATTTTAAAATAGTTTAAGGGGTAGTAGAACTCCTATAATGTATAAGTGTGTAGTTGAGAATTAGGTACTCCATCCGTTCGGAATTGTTTGTCATGTTGCGCTTTTTGAAAGTCAATTTGACTAATTTTCAAAGTTAAATTAGATCACACTAATTCAATATTTTAAACAAAAAAAATTAGATATTCTAAAACTATATAAAAAGTACTATAAATTATTATTTTTTGCATATTAATATGATGAAAAAATACATCTTAAAATGTTAGTCAAAGTTTTTATAGTTTGACTCTAAAAATAAAAATTATGACAAATAATACCGGACGGAAAGAGTAATAAATTAGGGGGTCTAGGAATTTAGTTTTTCCCCTCCATGTTCCTTTTACGTATTACTTTTTAACATATAAAAAATAATTATTTTTCAATCATATGTTTTATCATTATTATTAATTACTTATTTTTTAAAAATATGTTATTATACATCAATTAATATGAATATTTTTTAAAAAAATACTCATCTCATTCATTATTTTTTAAAGGATGTATAAACTTCATAATGGACAAACAAATATAAACTAAAGGAGTATTCACATTTCAAGTATTAATTTACTATACCCCAATTATAAAAGTTAGATGATTTATATGAGATAATACATGAGTATTCATTATTTTTACCGTAATTTTGTGAACTATTCATTTTTGAGATTTAAATTATGTTAACTAGATAAATAATTTAAATGTACTAACTCATCAAATTGACATACAAGAAATTGCAAGTTGATATGGTCCCAAATTAATAAAAAATTAAGTAAATTAACTCTAGAAAATAAAAAACGTCACATAAACTGTGTTGAAGAGAGTAGTATCTGTTTGATACTAGCCTTATAACTCTTCAGACATTGAGAGTGTGTTTGATATAAAGAAAAATATTTTTCTAAAGAGATGATTTTTAGAAAATAAGTGGGCTTTTACTTATTTTATGGTGTTAAGTAAAGACAACATTTTTCAAGAATATTAAGATATAAAATAGTCAAATAACATGACTACAGACTTGTGTCCTAACCCAACAGAGGAAGCAACTCTCAACTTAGACACTGACTCTGAGGCCTGATCACAAGAATCAACCCTTGCTCTAATCGAAAAATCTAACCTCAACATTTACACCAAAATCTGACTCTAATCCCAAAAAATGATCCTAAAATCTAATCCTAACCTCGACTCAAACCCCAAGATACAATCTCAACCCGACCGAAACCTCGAGACTCTAATCTGACCCAAACCCCAAACCAACCCCAAGACTCGACCTCAAGACCCAATCTCGATTTCAAATTAGACCCCAACCCCAAGACTCGACCTCGAGGCCCAACCTCAACCTCAAACCAGACCTCAAAACATAATATCAAACCCATGAC
Source organism: Solanum arcanum (assembly GCA_027789145.1). Taxonomy (NCBI): domain Eukaryota; kingdom Viridiplantae; phylum Streptophyta; class Magnoliopsida; order Solanales; family Solanaceae; genus Solanum; species Solanum arcanum. Next base: position 68,454,066 of record CM050941.1, on the reverse strand, counting down.
TAGACCTCAACCTATAACCTAGACCTGAGACTTGAACCCGACCCATAATCTAAGACCCAAAACTAATCTTGATTTTTAGATCCAACTCTGACCTTAACCTCAACTTATCCCTGACACCCTTATCTACTTAAACCTTATCCTTGAGATACGAGCCTAATCTTGAGATACAAGTCCGATCTTGAGATCCGACACTAACCCTGACATGAAGATTTGACCTCGAGATTCGATCTGATCCCGACCTCGACCTCAATATGGAGATTCGACCCATATACTTGACCCCGATATTAAACCTCAGTCTAACATGACCTAAAGACCCAACCCCGACCGTGAGACCTAATGTTGATCCAGAGATCAAACTAATACGTCCTAATTACACTTATGGTTAAGAACTATAACATAATCGTTGTAAATAATAAAACTCAATTAGGTTTATCTTGAATTTCAGATGAAATAATACAAAAGACCAGGTCGCACACAATTATTCTTACTAGTTACTTATGTTTGTAAAAAAAAAAGAAATAGAGCTGCGGAAATTGCCTATCATTTGATATCAATTTCAACTACTTAACACTAATGATGTTTCAACAAAAAGAGAAGTTAATTAAGAGAGATACTAGGATTGCGTAACCATGACCTTTAAACTAATTTCAGATGACTTCCAGTAATAAATATTTTTAGTGCTAGATGCGCAAGCATACCGATTAGTCATTTTTCAACCTAATTAAACGAATGCTACTCTTATTCTTTCGAACTAAAATTGATGGCATTAAGTCTATGGAAAATTGCTCTAAGTTGGTTAACATTTATACAACATCGACCATCAGATGAAGATTAGGAACCCCGAATCCTTGTCGTTATTTTTTTTCTTGTTTTATACCTTTTTACTCGAATAAAATAAAATTAGGACATGTTCTAATATTTGCAATCATTACAAATTAATTTATGCAGAAGAATAAAATGCACATATACTTACACTATATGTATTTGTGTCATGATCCAAAAAGGCACACGATGACACTTATTTTTTTCCACCAAGACAAGTCAGTCTCAACCCAATAATCATGAAAGAAAATGTAAAAAATAGTAAAACAAGACTAAGAAAAAGGCAGAAAATTTATTCATTCTAAACAATATTTCAAAATTGATTGTCACGTGTACAAGTCAATAATGAAGTTACAAAATTTGAAGATTTATATAAGTCTTCATTTTTTTTTTCTCGAGTAGCAAAACTTAAAAGAAAATTATTACATATTAGAAGAAGAGTCTACAAGCAGGCATGTCTTCGGCAACATGCTTACTTGTATGACAAGGGTATTTCTAAAATTTTCTATGTTTTCCTTCATTAGTATGACAAGGGTATTTCTAAAATTTTCTATGTTTTCCTTCATTAAGCCTTTGTAATCTCTTCCGTCAACATGTCTGTTTGTATGACAAAAGTATTTTTGAAATTTTCTACTTTTTCCTTCGTGATGCCTCTGTAATCTCTTGTTTTAAAGGTGTGCCCTTTCTTCATTACACAAAAAAAAAAAAAAATTAACATTTACACAATGACTCATATATTCAGTAAAAAAAAAAAAATACAACTATTTTGTTGAATTCTGTGGGCCTAACTCATGGGCTCACTTTTCTATGTCGGCTGCCTTTTTTTAAATTTAAACATTTGCATATGTAGCAGAGTTGTAATAATAATAGTTATCATTACTATTTAGTATTAGTAAATTTATTTCTCTTATTCTTTTTGTTGGTTATAAATTTAAAAATTGTATGAGCATCACTATAAATCAGAATAATTAATAACATAATATTTAAAAGTTATATAAAAATTTAATTAATTCTTGACATTCTATTGGTACCACATAGAATTGGTTAGATGATAAATATATATTATTTGAAATTGACCTAAATATTTAAAAGTTATATAGAAAAATTTCGTTTCACTCTTGACATTCTATTGGTATCACATAAAATGAGTTAGATGATAAACATATATTATTTGCAATTGACCTGAATATTTAAAAGTTATGTATAAAAAGTTCGATTGACTTTTGACATTCTATTTGTACCATACAAAATGGGTTAGATGATAAACATATATTATTTAAAATTGACCTGAATATTTAAAAGTTATATAAAAAATTTGATTAATTCTTGACATTCTATTGGCACCACATAAAATGGATTAGATGATACACACATATTATTTGAAATTGAAGTAAAAAGTATTATAAATCAAAATAATTAATAATTTTTTTAAAAAAAACTTAAAATACATATAAAATTTATTAATGCCACATAATTTGAGACATGGGAAGTGACATGTATTATTTGAATATACATTAAAAGGATAACATGAATTACAATCATTAACATTTTAATATATTTAAAAGACGTAAAAATGGCCAATTTTTTAAATCCTATATATGCCACCTAAATTTAAAACAAAGAGAGTAATATATATTATTTTTAAAATTAATTAAAAATTAAAAATTATCATAATTAATAACTTAAAATATTTTTTGAATCATACATAGATTTGGATAACTTCTCAAGTTCCATGATATCACATAAGTTTAGACAAAAAAATAAGGCTAAAGTTATATGTGGCCCCTTGAAGTTGTCCGCATATTTCATTTGAACACCTCAACTTATCTTTGTTCCTATTGAATACTTTATTTGTTCAAAAGTCATTCCTATTAGACACAAATTGCTGACATGTCAATAACATATACCACACTCTCTTTGGGCGCGTAAAACTATTGAAAATAATTTTTTTTCTTTTTTTATTAACTTATATGCAGAAATTAATAAAAAAAGGAAAAAACAATTTCTTTTGAAAAGGAAGTCTTCTTCTCCACTTCCTCTGCCATTTTCATCTTCCATTTTCATAAATTTTTTTCACATACATAGCGCACCCCATCCTCTTCATCGATCTGTTTCTTTTACCGTCTCCAATTCTTCTTCTGCTTTTTCATATTTATTCCTTTTTAATGTAGATTTGCATATTTAATATTCCGACAAAACTTCATTTATTCCAGCGAAATAAAATATGAATTAATAAAAATTTGTTATTATCTATTATAATTGCGATAAATAATTACAAATGGAAAAAAGATAAATGCAATGAATTGAAGGTTTTGATGATTTTAAAATGAAAAAGAATAGATATTTAGTTTGGGTGGATGGTGTATTACCGACGTTGATGAAAGGAGTAAGATTCGATGGAGGAAAAAAAGATGTGAGTTGATCAGTGGAGGAGAAGGAAAAGGTCGGATGATGGTTTACTGGCTTGTTGGGGCTGCCATCGGTGTTGATCGATGGAAGAGCAGCTATGGTTTTTGAAGAAGAAGAATATTTTAGATTATTTAAATAATATTTTTAAAAAATTGGATTTTAATGCCACGTGTCATCATTTTATTGGTATGTTTATTGTCTGCCAGCGTTTGAAATACACGCATCTTAATGTTTTAACTGATTGTCATTTTGTGTTAAATAGGTATATATTTCTTAAGGTCCAAGCGTTCAATCGGTACAAGTCTAACTTAAGGTTTCTAAGTGAAATATGCGGACAACTTCAAGGGGCCGCATATGACTTAAGCCAAAAAATAACATATATTGGGCCCCATGTTGGCATGGGGTCATGTATCTAGTATATAGTATGCCGGTCTAATAGAGATAGAATAGTTTCTAAACAGAGGAGGAATTTGATTTTTTTCCGTGCATGTTGCATGCTCCTTTTTACGTATCACTTTTTAACGTATAAAAAATAATTTTTTTGTGTGTTTTATCATTATCATTAATTACTTAGTTTTCAAATCTATTATTATACATAAATAATATGAATATTGTGAAAAAAATATCATCTCATTCATTATTTTAAAGGATGTGCAAACTTCAAAAGAGACTAGTAAATATAAACTAAAGGAGTATTCACATTTCAATCATTAATTTAATATACCCCAGTTATAAAAGTTAGATGATTTATATGGATTACACATAAGTATGAATTATTTCATCCTAATTTATGTGACATTTTTATTTTTTGAGATTCAAATTATGTTAACTATGACAACTAATTTAAATGTACTAACTCATCAAATTGACTTGCAAGGAATTGCAAGTTGATATAGCCCCAATTTGATCTTAAAATTAAGTAAAGTAACTCTAGAAAATCAGAATGTCACATAAATTGTGTTGAAGAGAGTAGTATCTTTTTGGTACTAGCCTTATAACTCCTTTAGACATTGAGGGTGTGTTTGCTATAAAGAAAAATATTTTCCTAATGAAATGTTTTCTAGAAAATAAATATTTTTCTTACTTATTTTATGGTGCTAAGTAAGGACAAAATATTTTTCAAAGGTAATTAGATTTAAAATAGGCAAATAACATGACTACATACCTATGTCCTAACCCAACAAGGAACCAACTCTCAACTTAACACTAACTCTGAGGCCTGATCAGAAGAATCAATCCTTGCCCCGACCCAAAAATCCAACCTCGTCCTTGACACCAAAGTCTGAATCTAACCCCAAAAACTAATCCTAAGATCTAAGCTTAACTCGACTCCAACCCAAGATCCAATCTCAACCCGACCCTAACCTCAAGACTCAAATCTGACCCAAACCCTATCCCCAACCCCAAACTCGACCTCAAGACCCAAACTTGACTTTGAATTAGACCCCAACCCCAAGAATCGACCTCGAGGCCCAACCTCAACCTCAAATCAGACCCCAAATCATCACATCAAACTTATGATTTGACATAAACCTATAATTTAGACTTGAAACTTGACCCCAATCCATAGCCCAAAACCCAACACTAATCTTGATATTGAGATCCAACTCTAACCTTAACCCTAACCGATCCTTAAAACCCTTCTCTACCTAAACCTTATCCTTGAGATACGACCCTGATCTTGAGATCCGATCGTAACACTGACCTGAAGATTTAACCTCGAGATTCGATTATGACCTCGACCCCAACATTGAGACTCACTATATACACTTGACCCCTAATAACATGACCCAATTACCCAACCTCGACTTTTGGACCTAACATTGATCCTGAGATCTAACTATCACGTCCTAATTACACCTCTGGTTAAGAACTATCACACAGTCGTTGTCAAATATAAAACTTAATAAGTTGATATTGAATTCCAGATGAAATAAGGCAAAAATCAGGTCATATGGAATTATTCTTACTAGTGACTTATGTCTTTAAAAAAGAAAAAGAGTTGTGGAAATTTCCTATCATTTGACATCAATTTTAATTACTTAATACTAATGATGTTTCAACAAAAAGAGAAGTTGATTAACAGAGAAACTAGGGTTGTGTAATCATGACCTGACTAATTTCAGATGAATTCCATGATAAATCTTTCTAATGCTAGATGTGAAAGCTTATCGAGTAGTCATTTTTCAACCTAATTAAACAAATGCGACTATGATTCTTTCGAACTAAAATTGATGACAATAAGACTATGGAAAATTGATCTAAGTTAGTTAATCTTTCTACAACATCAACCATCAGATGGGGGTTAGGCACCACGAATCCTTGTAATTAATTTTTTCCCCGATTTATACCTTTTTACTCAAACAAAATAAAACTAGGACATGTTCTAATATTTGCAACCACTAGTAATTAATTTATATGGAAGAAAAAAACACGGATATGCTTACACTTTGTGTATTTGTGTTACTATCCAAAAATGCACATGATGACACATGTTGTTTTCCAACAAAATAGGTGAGTTTCAACCCAATGATAATGAAATAAAATGTGGAAAATAGTAAAGCAAGAATAAGAAAAAGGCAAAAACTTATTCATTCTAAAAAATATTCCAAAACCTGGTTACGATATGTGAAAGATAAACACAAGTCTTAATCTTTGTTTCTGAAATATCAAAGCTTAAAGAAAAAAAAAGAAGAAAGAAGGTCCGCTAGGATTACAAGTAACTACCACTCATATCCTTCAAAGAGCCTCGATTGTCAGGAAAAGAAGAAGATTACACGGGTCTGGGCTCAGAACCTACACAAATGTAGAAGCAAGAGGTGAGTACCAACAAACAGTACCCAACAAGCAACCTACTAAACATAATAACTAGCTAGACATCAAATACCCTTCACAATCCAACCGAACCTCCTTAAATTACAACCTACACAACCCAACCTAGCAATTCTACAGTACACGACTCATAAGGCCAAATATACACATTTTAATCTTCACAATTGAACATTCAACAAACCAAATAAGTCAATCTCAATGTCAAGTAGTTAAGTTACATGCAACAAGTACATCAATCACAATTAACAAGTAAGTCACACATAAGAATCAAATGCATCAAGTCAAAGTGAGAAATCTCTTATCGGAACTATTTTCCATCGACACAATATCACTAGCCATTTCCTATTGGCTTTATATCACATCACTAAACAAAACAATTTCCCATCAAATTTATATCAATCATTAGCCAAACAATTTCCCATTAACGCTATGTTAAATTACTAGCCAGGACCATTTCTCATCGGCGTTATAAACACATGCTGACAAAGACCTCAGTATTAAATCACTCGTCGACAAAGGCCTCGACATCATAAATCAAATCATGTCTCATCACAAAGTTTACAATAAATGCATACAAGTAATATCACACCACATGGAATAGACAATAATTCACACAATTCAAGTCCATATTCATGATTTCGAGCATTTCATCAATAAATCAATTAAGGGTCATAATAAGGCATTCATATAATCATGTTCATTACATAGACTTTTTAATTTCAACCTATTTTTATTCATTTAGATGTATCAAGTGCACAATTAAACCCTTTTCTTCATATTCATTACTCCCAACACACAAGCTACGAGGGAAGCATACAAATTCTACTAGAACACAAGATTTTGAAAATCACTTGCCTTAAATCAATCAACAACCACTCCAAAAATTGAGTATATCCTTTTCGAACCGTTTTCAAAGCCACACAATCTATGCACAAGAAAGTATTCACCATCACTTTCTGGAAACAACAACACCCATACAAATTCCTTGGAAGATGGGTTAATCAACACAATACCCAATTCCAAAATAAAGGTTTGAAATTGAAATTTTATACTTCAAAATATTACTCAAGGATTTAGGAACTGACGAGTCTGGGATTTTGACTCATTTAGGATTTTGTTTTGATAGTGTAAGTGTCCTAAAGAGGCCTAATTTATGTTGTAAACTGATGTTAAAGTGTTGATTTGTACCTATGAAGGCTAAGAAGCAACGCAAGAATACTACCGGGCAAAAATGAACAAATAAGCTAAAGAAGTGAAAAAAAGTTATCCTGGTGATTCCCAAGACCACTAGGTGAACCTCAAGTACATCTTTAGCTCGCCGATAGTCCTATCGTGCCAGCCCTAGGATAGAATAGATTTAGCAATAGGATTGGGCAGTCGGCGGATCATCGAACAACTTAGTCATGAATACCTTGATCGCCTAAAGTTAGATGACCTAGAGGACAAATGAAAAAAACCGGTGATGGATTACAGAGAACGACATATCACCGAACGGGTTGGCGAGGCCCAAATTACTTTACCTACTGGACTTTCAGACCAAATTATGAGCAACTATAGATTGAAATTTAAAATGAGGAGAGAGTAGGTATGATTCCCTAAGTTTGAGAGTTTTAGTTTTATCTTAGTTTTTTGAGTTTTCATCGTAAAGTATGAAGCTTTTAAAGCTTAAATTTGACGATTTGCAAGTGGGTATTTGAACCAAATTATTTTGGAGCATTGTCAAGACTTGGAAACTTTTACACAGATGATGGCTAATCTAGTTGGTATTGTTTTTATCTTTTTTATGACGTGTACCTAAAACCCCAATTCTTGGGGTGTGATCATGTGATTATTGACATAATTAGAATATGGGCATTGTTATTTAAATATTTAAATTCTTAATTTAAGTGGGCTTAATCATTACATGTGTTTTAATTTATGAATTGTAGTTGCAAATGCAATTCTTGCTTAGAGTTTTGGGTTTTCTAGAGAAAGAGGTTTTAGAACCAAGTTTTTCGATTAGTGATTGTAGTTATTGGGTTGATGTGGGTTCATCTTGAAAGAGCGAATACTAAACTTGATTCTACCTATCTAGCTTGAGAGAGTAGATGAATTTAGTTGGGTTGTTTATATTGATATGCTTGTTGAGGTTCTAGATAACTCACTTGAATCTTAGTAGTTTATTTGAGAGAAAGTTATTACACTTATAGTCTAGCCTACCCATTGAGATGTAGCAATTCGTTAGTTATTTTAATTATCCATACAAAAAAATTAGCATATAATCAATCATATCCTGAGAATTCCTTATTACGTTGCTGTTCCCCTTATTTTCGTATTTATTTTAGATGATTTATTGACAAACCAAACCCCCCCATCTGACATTCATTTTCAAACCTTAGATTTATCTATATGTGTATGATAATTTCTATTCATGTGACCAATTAGATTACGCTTGTAACTTCATAACTAAATTCAAACTTGTACCATCCCCGTGGGCTCAACCCCAAATCTTCATCGGGTTCGATACTAGATTATGATCGTCTAAACCTAATATTAGATAAGATGTAGTTGAGCATTTCTAAAAAATGGCACCGTTGCTGGGGAGTGGTGTTTTTTAGAATTCCATTACTGAAGTTTGAATTGTGATATTCTTGTGTTATAGTTGAATTGACATACTTTGTTTTTTTGTTTGTATTGGCTGTATTTGAAAAGGGAAGAATTGAGCATGAACGAGAGTAATGGTAGCCAAGTTGGCCAGCAATATAATATCGGAAACTTGAATGATGTTAATGACCCGATCCAATTGGGTGGTGTTAGTGATATAAGTCTACCCCATGTTCAGGGGAATGCTATTTTTCATGTCACTAGCACCATGCTTCAGCTATTACAAATGAAAAGATTGTATGGAGGGCTGGCTCATGAGGATCTCCATGAGCACATTCGGAATATCATCGATTTTTGTAGACCGTTCTCATTCAATAATATCATTGAAGAATCATTCTGTCTCCGGTTATTTTCATTTGCTTTGATGGGAGAAGCTACCAAGTGGTTATATGATCTCCCAAGGAAATCCATTACTACTTGGGATGAACTAACAATGGCTTTCTTTGTAAGGTTCTTTCCCTCGTCAAGGATGAAGACTTTAAGAGATAGTATTCAGGGGTTCAAACACTTGGAAGGCGAACCAATACACGAGATGTGAATGAGTTTTAAAAAGTTGGCACTTCAATGTTTGGCTCATGGATATCCAAACAACGTGGTGTTACAATACTTCTATAGGAGTCTTGACTCGGTGAACAAAAATGTTGCTGATCAACTTCTTCCAAAGGGTATAATGCAACAACCTTATGAAGTAGCAAAACTCCTCGATGTCATGACCAAGATTAATAGAGCATAGTACCCTCATGAGGACCAAAATGTCTTCTCTCACTTTAGAATGACAAAAGAGAAGATCGAGAAGGATCAAGAAAGAGAACAAAATATGACCAAAATGATGACCCAACTTGATATCTTGGCGAAATATGTGATAAGTAGTGGGTCGAAGAGTGTAAATTTGTTGGTATTTGTTGGGTGAATCCCGATAAAGCATAATTAGAGGCATTGGACAATGAGAAAGTTAACTTCCTTGCAAATCAATAAGGAAGTTTTCGTTCAAACTACCCAAAGCGGGGTGAAAATCCAGGTTGGAATAGAGATGATGGATGGATAGATTTTGATAGAGAATGACATGACTGTAACGCTACTTGGAAGGAAAGGGACGGTGAGAAGGACAAATACATCCCGCCTCATGAACGTCAAAAGACTAAGGAACAAAGGACCAGTAGGAGAACGTCCGTATAGAAGACATGCTTTCACGCATTCTCAATAAGGCAAAAGGGTCGGACAATGTTTTGAAAAAATGAAAGAGGATATCTTTAAACTAAATCAGAGGGTCACCTCACACTCAGTGTCCATCAAGCAATTGGAAACATAAATGGGTCAATTTCATCTCATTTGAACCTAAGGACAAAGGGGGTCTACTAAGTGATACCTTGGACAACCCAAAAAATGAAACTTGAAAGCGTATTCACATCGTGCCACGAAGGTAAATAAGGTTTTTCTTGGGAGAAAACGCAAGGTTTAATGCTTTTGATTATGTTGTTTAAATATTAGATCTTTAATGTGCAGGTTGAAAAGTTGAAATTTTTGGGGAATGAAACCTAGGCAAGCCAAAAGTCTAGTCGCCGACTCACTGAATAGTTCGGTGAGCCCAACTTGGAATGCCGTTGGGACCGTCTGGATTAATTAAGGTTCAATGAAACTCAATGAACTGAAGTTCTAATCGGTGCATCACTGAGTGGGTTAGTGAACACACATTACTTTGCCAACTGGTGCACGAACTCAAGAGTTTTAAAAATGGCCAAACGGTTTTATGTTAAAAAATCTTTCACTTCCTCACTTTTTCAACTCCTGTAATCTCACACCGGTATTAGACTTTTCATATTCTTGCATTGTTACTCTCATTTTTCTTGGAATCTATGCTTTGAGAGGATATTTAAATTACTTTACTTGCTAGCTTTACAAGTTTTAGCATATAAGGTTGGTTTTTTGAACCTCAAACTTAATTATTGGTTGAAATCAAATGCTTTTGATGTTTTTTTGTTGATATTTATGGGTAATGTCGTTCTGATCATTGTATGTATTGATTTGCCTGTCTTTGAACGAATTCATAATTAATTAGTTGTAAAATGGTTAATTTTATGTGTGTATAAATGATGAAATTATTGGATTGTCTTGAATCTATTGTGGGTCAGGTCGGGTGAAGTCTGAGTAACCCCACATTGTTCTAATTGTCGTAATTTTCTCGATAATGGAGTGGTTGATGTCATTCATAAGGGTAAAAGAAGTCAAATGGTCAATTTTGCCCTAAAGGAATGGGTCATATGGGTCTGGTGTCAATTGCATTTTTTTAGTGTTTGATTTTGTTTTTGTGGGTTGTGGGCTTGATTTTGAAGTTTGGGGTGAAAATTGGCACGTTGGACTACTCGGCAAGCTGGGTCAAGCTCGCCTAAGTCCCCTTAGATCATCTTTTTTCTCTTTTTAAGACTTTAAGTAGTGTAACTTTTGGCAATATGCTTATGCTCTTTGAGTTCACTTAACAATTTGTTTAAAGTCTCTTCTGATCGCTCTTCTGTGCATTTATTTCACTATAACTTTTGGCGAGCTACGTCTAGTTCGCTGATTGGTGTCAGCAATCCGCTGAATGGTTTGGACATCGTCGACCATCTTTGATTTTTGGCAATTTTTAATTTTTCTAAAGTTTTCTACATTATTTTCCATGAATGGATAAACCCAAAGTCATTGGTAGAGACATGCCACCCCGAAAGAGGGCATGTGGAGTTATAAACAATGATGAAGCAACTGCTTCCCGAGCTAAGTCTACAAAACTAACTCTAAAGGGAGGTAAAGGCAAGGCACCCGTGGTTGTGACACATGCATAGGCATGATCAGATTGTTAAGGGTGTTTACAAAACACACCTCACCATATCCGACAGTGTGGGGGACTTCATAATGATTCTCTGGCTTCCATCTCTAAGCCGGAGGCTGATCAGTTGTTACCGGCCTAAAGAGAGGAGCTATGCTCCAAATTACTACGTGATCCATATAGAGGTCCAGATCCTCAGATGCCTACCCCTCCAACTTCATCTCCTCCTATAGCACAAACAATAATGCAGTTTTCTTCTCAAATCACTCAATTGATTTAAGGCCGAGGGATTGAGGACCATATTAAAGAAAAGATATTGTTTATCGACGGTATGGTGGACATTCATCCAAAGGTATGGAACACTATGAGATTCCTCAAGTTTGAGGTTTTCACCAAACCCCCCGACCCATACATTGAATTGGTTCCAAAAGGGAAGAAAAAGGCAAGTGCCTTAAAGCCACTGGATAAAGTAAAGGGTAGAGGTCTAAATGTGAAGTGCAACATTTGTGACATAAATATTGTACTTGGGATGCTCTAGCAACTTCAGTTTTGGATCTGCGAAGTAGGGGTCTGTTTTGTATGGCACATAGGAACTCCATCCTGCTCAATCCTAGAATGTTTATTGGGTTTGTTTTAGGACTTGGGTTCCATGAGTCCTTTTTACGAATTGTAGAAGTTTCTGCTATCTGTAGTCTAGTCCGTGAAACTTGGACCTGAGAGCAATATTTTAGAGCATGGTTTTATGATTACACCTATGGTCTCTAGATACTTCTACGAGCTGTAGATTTTTTCCATGACACTAGTCCAATTTTTTTTTTCAAGGTCTGATTAAGGGGCGCTACACTTATATACAAACAAGTAATTGCATAAAATCACTCAAAATATACAAATCAATCTAAAATTGTATAATTTTTGTAAGTATACAAATATGAACTAAAATTTTCACATAAAATACAAGTAACTAAATTACAAATCAAATGTTTATAAATCTCATTTATAAATAAAATCAGGTGAGATATTGATACGCTCTAATTACACCTTCAATCAAGAAGTATAACATGGTGTTTATCAAATATCAAAACTTACAAGGTTGGTGTCGAATCTCATAACAAATAAGGCAAAAACTAAGCGAAATATGATTATTTACTATTACCTATTTAATTCCAAAGAAAAGGAAAATTTTGGAGGGATTTAAATGATTGTAGTATCGATTAGTAACTTGTTTTGTAACAATGCTGAGTTTAACTGAGAGTTAATAGAGAGAGAAATTAGGATTGTGTTCACTGAAATTGTATTACTTATTTCTAGTTTATACAAAATTCCACCTTATAATGATAGTTATCATTTTATCAATCTTGTACTATATTTAATCATTTCTCAACTAAATTAAGTTCATGTCACTCATATTCTCTTGAACAAAAAATGTTAATCTCAAATAAATGACATTTACTCAGAATTATTTAATCTTGCTACAAGATCAACCATTAGACGAGTTCTAAATCTCAAATTCTCATTATTCAGCTCTTTTCTAGGGAAGATGAAATAACTAATAAAATATACAATCATAATACAAATTTTATTTCGTAAATACTCTTTATTTAGATAAAGTCATCTGTTATTCCACAAATATTGATTGTGGGGTTTAGTTACTTATGATAATTAAAGTAAGTAATGTCATGGCAAACATTGAATAAAAAATTACTTACGAAATTTAAATGAGTTATTTGATAAGTGATGCGAGGGCCAACATGTGGCGTTTGTAACAACCCAAGGTACACTTTAGGTGTAACATGGTGTATGGGACCTCGACAAGCCCTACACAAGCCACTTATGATGCAGAAACAAGATAATAAAAAGTCAAGAGATTTAAAACACAATTCATATCATAAATATTTTGAAAAAACCGAAGCGGAAAGTCTATAGAGTCTGAAAATTTATCTATTACATCAAGAGTGATCGGGACGTAACCTTGGCATCACGTACAATATCTGAAAGGTAAAAACTGAAAGCAATAAAAGGTTCAATCCTAGAAACTTTTGGAATCACCACTACTAATTAAAGCCATAGTGACTTCTAAGCACGGGGATGAGAAACTGGATCGTCAAAAAAATCCTACATTTGGGAAACATTGTAGGTAAGAGTATGCATTAGTACAAAGATGTAACAAGCATAATAGAAATGCATAGAGATATAAAATCATACTAAAAAGTAATTTTCATGTCATGCAAGGACCAAGTTAAAACCATAAGTAAAAGGTTAAAAAAAATCATAATAATCATGGTCAAATGCAAGTAAAACTCCTCTTTGAATATTTTTGAAATACTTCTTGAAGTAACCTTAGTTCATCATTATACTTGTTATTGGAAATTAGCCTTAACTGACATAGAGACCATGTGAGCTATTACATGAAATTCAGTGTTTACTCCACACCAAAAAGAGGTGTTCTCACTTGCCAAAGTAAGAACCATGAACTTCTGGTTTAAGTGGATCTAGTAGCTAATGTCAATATAGACAACCTAAGATGGCATGTAGTTTATGATACACGAGTAATCGTTACTTGTCAACTCAGTACTAAGCTTAATTCTTAGGGAATAGTCATCAACCATATTATTTTTATCTTTAAGGGACATGGGTAATCACCTCTTGTCTTACCATTAGAATAACTCCTTAATTTTGGGTTGATTTTAGGTCAGAAAACCTTTCAACCTTAGAATCCTTTATGTGAGAAAATTATTCACATTCATGTATTGAGTAATTATGTGAGAAATCCTTTAACAACAATCAACAACAAAATTATTTATGCTTTACTCTCAGAGCAACTTATATCACATTTCATCAATTTCATAAAAATGTGCATATTATCATAGTTCACCTTTCATAGCTCAAAACCCACATTCAATCATGAAAATCTAGAAAAGATGGATTAAACATAGTTCATGGGATTCATCTTTCAAATATGGAACCATCTCAATTCAAGCATAATACTTCATAAAGCAATAAATTGTATCAATATTAAAAGGAACTCATAGAAGAAAACCCTAACTTCAAATGGAGATTTCTAACTTCAAAATTGGATAATTTTGGAACTCTACAGATGAAAGGGCTCCATAGATGCAGACTATAATACCTCGATCCCAAGATCTTACAATCAATGTGAAATTGGAGACTTGGCTTGAAACATGTATCTTCATCTTCAAACTTTTAGAGAGATAAATATTGGAGAGCATAAACTTGTACTTCTTTTGGAGAATTGAGAGAATGACGTGAATTTGGTGATTTAGGGGGTTAAAAAATTATTATATACGATTCTGGGTAAAAGGTAATACAATATAGTATTGAATTAAAACAATTAGGAAAATACCCAAAAGTCATGACTTTAAAGTTGACAGACACACTTGACGGTGGACTTCACGACTCTTCATTGGCACCATGGATCGTCTAATGGTCGGTTGTCCTTGACTAGTGGCTAGGGAGAAGGCCCGCTTTTGACGACCACTTGACGACCTGCTTGATGACCCTTCAACCTCTCCACGGGCCGTCTAGGCCTCCAAAGGAGGGATACCTGAAAAACATGTCATATGGACTTACCATGAGCTATCTCACGGCCCGCAGTACCCTTCACAACCCTTATGGGGCTCCGTGGAGGGTTTCATGGTCTAATTTTGGCTTGTGAGTTTCCCCGTTGACCCCCTTGAAGCCTTTCTCGAATCTGTGGTGTTATAACATCACTATTGATTTTTAAAAATATGGTTCAATAAAAGGGAATGAAAGTATATATTGAAAATGTATCTTAATAATTCTATGAGCATAAAGAGATTTTTATAGCCAAGTTAGATAAAAAAAAATTATATAATTTAAAATGGAAAAATATAAAGTACCTTAACAAGCTAAAAGTAATCTAATGAATATGTAATATACATATTCTTTCTAAAAGAAGCAATATATATATCTTAAAAATTTATTATGATTACTAAAATCAAATTTCAACAAATAACTTTTATTCGATAGTAGTGAGAATGATTTCAAAGCTACGAAGTGCTTCGACCCTCTTCTCAATCCCAACCAGTTTCACTAATTCAACAAGTCCTACTTTTCGAAAACACTTTTCTAGTTTCTCATGCACAAGAATTATTGCTCTTACAACCACAACTTCACCTGTAGAAGTTCTTGGATCATTGTAACAATTTTTATGAACTACTTTTAACTTCAGTTTTAGACCAATAGGATAGCTACTAAAATGTATATGAATAACCTCGTTCCAGGTTGGCGTTGGCCTTCCTACTATCCTCCTTATACTCAACTCTCTCCCACTCTCATCACTCATGATCACACGATAAATTCCCTTGGAAAAATATGGAAAAGTACCCTCCAGTACTGAAATAATATTGAAGCTTCTTTGATCAAAAGATTAATCATATACTCTTTTTTCCCTCTATTCTTGATGTCATTGATGTGTGATTTCCACAAAAAGTTGTTAAATCATCATCATCCCATGGTCTTAGACGAAGATAACCCATATGTGAAAAACCATTATCACTCATTGTCAATGGATAAAGGAGAATAATAAGACATCCTTGATTTTGATTGGAGACTGATTTTTATACAAATATTTTTTTTTATAAAATTAAGGAAACACAATCTCTGTCTTTAAAGTTGGTACACATATTATTAAGGTAATTATATTTGTTACATTTAATTGAACCAAACTAGCGGTTAACTAGTAAATTGAGAAATGAGAGACAATTTAATTTTTACTTTATATATATATATATATATATAAAAATAAAAGAAATCATTGTTGGACATTTCCTTTAGAGATAATACTAGTTTTTTTATAATCTCGACATATTTTATAAGAGATATTTCAAAAATATAGAAAAATTAAAAATATAGATGGACTTTGAGTATGGGTGTCAAATTAGCCAAAATATTGGTAATCTGTCCAACCATTTGAAATTTTGTGGGTTGCACTGAAGATCATTTGAATTGGGTCAATCTCAACTCAGTCAATCCTTAACCCATATAAAACAATCTTAAAAGTTGTGTCAATTTAATCTTCAATTCCAATCCATTTTAAGACTCTTTATTTGCATTGTTGTAGTATGCATTCTTATATTGTAGGTATGAATTACAATCTATTTTATATCTTCTAATATTTATCTATCTCTTTTAACTTATTTTTATTATTTTCTTGTGTTGAAATTCAAATTCTTGCTATAATAGTTAATTAACAATATGTTTACATTATCAATATTAAGCGGGTCAAATTGGGCGGGTCATGGTCCAACTGATTTTTAGGCCATTAGAGCCTAACTCATTTGAGTCCTATGTATATTTGGGAAGATCATGACCAATTTTATTTCTATTTCAACATATTTTAATCTCAAATATCAACCCAACAAAATATTTGACATCCCTATATTTGAGTATAATGAAATTTATTTGGGATCTTTTGGACTACGAACCTCTTATAGATAAAAATAATATTTTTCAAAATAATTGAAATATTTGATGAATTTTGTAATCACCGGGTTCGTCAATATAGAAATTCCAATGAGGCAAAAATTGGGGCCGGAAAAACCTTTTTGTAGTGTTAGGATTTTTATAACCTTGTCTAGATTTGGAGAAAATCGGAGTCATCAAGGTGTAGGAAAATCTGGTGGAAATCGCGTGGAATAATATGAATTTGATTACATAATCGGTTAGATAACTAGTTAAGGAATCCGTATGATTTTACGGAATAGAATTTGGATAAATAGATCTTCGGAATCGATCCTAGCGTTAAGGATATTTTCTAAGCATAGTGGGTTAAGTGTGTGTTGCAAAATGGGTAATTGAAATTCCCTTAAAGATTTCACTTCCTCGGATCCTGCTGCCGCACTTGGATTATTGTTGTTGTAGCGACGCTGCTACATCCGGATAGGTGCTACTGTAGCGGACGAGACGAAAATTAAATTATAGAATTTTTGAGATTTTTCAAGATGGAGCTCACTGGTTCAAAAGGTGCCGCTGCTGCGGTATTTGTTTCGCTGCAACGACACCACTATAGCGGTATGGGTGTCGTTATAGCGGGACAAAAGCGGAAACGATCTTATTTGGCACTTTTTTGACTTTTAGAGATAAAGAACGACCCTTGGGATATTCCAATTCGTTTTTCACCATTCTTGAAGCTAATGGTAAGTTTTTCACTCCCCAATTTCATTTTTCGATCAGTAGAACGTAATAAAATTTTCCAATATTGATAGGGAAGAATTTCTTGATATATTTTATGTGGTAATTAACCTTAATTTTACTTGTTGAGATCATAAGTTTGATCTAGGGTTAATAAGATTGTTAATATTCTGGGTAATTAGTGATTATTTGTTGATATCAATATTATTGAGATTATTTGTAGACCAAGAACAAGTGGAACTAATCCAAAAAGTGAAGGATCATGTTTCTTAGGGTTTCAAGTTTGTTTCGAGGTACATGATAGTTGTGATTTCATGAATTGTGTGATATATGCATGTATTTATTTTATTATGATACTTATATGTATATGAATGTCTTGATATTTATCATGACGTTGTAATCGAGACAAAATAAAAAATATATCGATGAAATCATGATGTAAATGTAAGAGCTTGATGATGCACTTAAGATTGTGATTGTGGTCTCTAATTGGGGATCAAATAGCAACGTTTCGGCATAAATATTGGATCGGGTTGCCACGTTCCAACACAAATATGGGATCAAATTGCCACGTTTGTACAACCTAAATGAGATCAGGTACCACGCTGATGCACTAACAATTTGTGTTTGGATTTCGTGAGAGAACCAATGATGTGTAAAGTATGTGAAATGTATTGTAGAATTTTTATGTTGATAATGTTGTTATGTTGATGTAGATGCATGTGATTATAATGTTGTTGAACTTGTATTACATTGCACTAATGGGATAGTTGTGTGATCCTACCAGTACACAGTGGTTATGTACTGATTTTGCACTTGCTCTTATTTTTGTTGAGTACAGACATCTTCAAGCGGCTATTTACAGACCTCACTTTGGTGATTAGAGATTCTCACATCGACTTCAAGGGTGAGTTGCATCTTCAGGGATGCCATGAAGTTCTCTTTAGTCTATGTCCACCACTTCCGGACTTAGGCCATTGATTTACTAGTTGAATAGTTCATTAGTATTTTCTTGTTTAGATTTGGTTATCCTTAGTAGTTTTGGTACATTGACTTTCAGGTTCTAGGTTTATCTTCCACAAATTTTAGTTGTTAGATTTTATTTTGTTTGGTAATGAAACTTCATTTTTTAGACATTTAACTTGCTTCCGTAACTTAAATGCCTTAGTTTTAGAATAATTGTTTTAGTTGAACAATAGTAGTGGTTATCCCACCGGCTTATAAGTGTGGGTTCTAATCACGACAGTATGGGATCGTGACAAAGTTGGTATTAGAGTCTACATTAGTTGATCTCGATGTACCAATATAAGTCTAATAGAGTCTCGCGGAATGGTACGAGGAAGCCTTTAATTTTCTTTGAAAGGCTATAGGACTTTAGGAAATCTCCATTTTTCTCTTGTCGTCTTTGTGCTATGACTTGATTCAAATTGTTATCTGTCGATTCAAATTGGTATCTGACTTCTTTCACTCTTTTGTCCGTAGATTATTAATACTAGGTATAACGATGTTAGGCCTGTAGCTCCCGTCAATGCTCCAGTTAAGGAACCCGTAGCAAGAGGTCTATCGAGGAATAGGGAGAGGAAGAACTAGGGGTAGAGACTGTGAGAGAGTGGAGCGTGTTGTAAATGAGGTGTCGATTGATAATGTTCCGGTGAATGAGAACCCTCTGGCACACAACGAAGAGATAAAAAAGGAAGTTGAGATTGAGGATGTTGAGGAGATTGAACAAGATCAAGTAGTAGGAGCTGCAACTACTAGGATCCTTCACATCGATCCGGTGTTATTCAACAGATCATGTCATTCTTGAGAGAGTTGGTTGGTCCGGGATACTAACCCTCCAGTAGCTAGGAATGCGCCTTCGACTGACGAAGTGAGAATTAACTATGCCTTCTTTCTTTCTTTGTTGGGTTTTATGATGTCCGATAATGATCATGATATGTTGACCAAGTTTCTTAAACTCCACCCTCCGGTATTTCTTGGTTTTGAGACTGAAAATGCTTATAAGTTCATCTTGGATTGTTATGGGAGGCTGCATAAATTGGGTTTTGCTCACCAACATGGGGTGGAGTTCGTGTCCTTTCAACTTCAAGGTGAGGCCAAGCAATGGTGGAGAGCTTACATGGAATGCAGATCTTCTACATTCCCTCCACGTACTTGGACCCAATTCAATGCCTTATTTCTACAGAAGTATGTACCTAGGACTTTGAGATACTGTAAAAGAATGATTTTATGGCTTAGAATAAAAGTGGCACGTATGTGGCTTCTAATGAGGCCAAGTTTCACGCTTTATCCAATCTGCTACATAGTTGGTTACACTAAGGAGGAAAGGATCCAGTTATTTGTTAGATGTTTGAATTCTGATTTGCTAATTTTATCTGTCCACATGATTCTGTATGGAAGAGTTTCAATGAGGACACATATTATGTTAAGAAAGTTGAGGGGTTGAAGAGAGATAGTTAAGCCAAGGAATTAGGTAAGAGGGATCCTATTCTAGAGGATCTGGTCGATCAATGCTTGTAGCCAAGATAATTTCAATCCTCCATACCCGCCTCTACAGGAAAGTATTCGGGAACTCTATATAATAATTTTTAGGATAATTAGAGTAAGGTGCCTGCGACGGGCAGCAGACCATCTGGTGATCGTTTTAACTATGTGGGACTTGGACACATGAGGAGATACTATCCACATCCGCGCATGTTTGAGTTTGGACAAAAGCCTACTTAAGCAATGGTACCCGCGGGAAATGAAAATAATGTTAGAGGACATCCACAAGGTGGGTGAGAAGGTAACCAGTAAAGTCGTGAAGGTAGAGGAATAGGTAACAGATATAGAGGTAATGCACAATCATGTAGAGATGTAGATCATGTTGATGATAAGTCTCAGTGCTATGCTTTTTCAGGCATTAATGAGGCGTAGGCATCCAATGCGGTGATCACATGTAATATTCATGTCTGTGACAGGATGGTGAATGTGTTATTTAATTCGAGTTCCACTTATTCTTATGTATCTATGAGATTTGCCTGTAAATTTGAGATGATGTATAATGTCCTTAATGCCACTATTGTGTATCATCCCCTGTTGGAGAGTTAGTTATAGTCACCCCATCTATCGTGCTTGCCCCATTTTGTTTATGGATTTCAGACTTGGGTTGATTTGGTAGTTTGGATATGGCTGACTTTGATATTATCTTAGGCATGAATTGGTTATCCCCCTATCATGTTATGCTTAGTTATAATACTAAGTCTGTGACTCTAGAAATTCCGAGAAGGGAAAGATTAGATTTGGAAGGGGTGCACAAGCCTAAGCATGCTAAGATTATATCCTCCATTTGGGCTAGTAAACTAGTAGAGCAAGGTTGTTTACCTTATTTGGATCATGTTAGGGATGTTTAAATTGAGGCTCCATCTATTGGGTCTAGTCCTGTGGTGTCTGAGTTTAGTAAAGTATTTCACAATGACTTGCTCAGCAAGCCTCCGAATAGAGACATAGATTTTTGTATTGACTTAGAGCTTGGCACACGTCCCATTTCAATTCCCATGTATCTCATGGATCTGACAGAGTTGAGAGAGCTTAAGGCTCAAATCCAAGAGCTTCTTGATAAGGGATTTATCTGTCCTAGTGCTTCCCCATGGGGTGCTCCAGTTTTGTTTGTAAAGAAGAAGAATGTTAGCAGAGGATGTGTATAGAGTACCGGCAGTTGAATAGAGTCACTATCCGGAATAGGTATCCCTTGCCTAGAATAGATGATCTTTTTGATCAATTGCAAGTTACAGAGATCTTCAATAAGATTGATTTAAGATATAGGTATCATCAACTAACAATTAGGCCGAAAGATGTACCTATGATAGCATTTAGGACTCGGTATGGACATTATGAATTTTTTGTGATGTCATTTGGTTTGACTAAAGCACCTGTAGCCTTTATGAGCTTGATGAATGGGGTTTTCAAGCCATTTCTTGATTACTTTGTGATAGTCTTTAGTGATGATATGTTAATGCATTCAATAAGTGAAGAAGAGCATGTGAACAATCTCCATATTGTTTTAGGTTTTCTTGGGAAGCAAAATTTATATGCAAAATGAATTTTGATTGAAACTAGTCGCCTTTTGGGACATGTAGAAGGGGTAAGGTTAGATCTCCAAAAGATTGAAGTAGTTAAGAATTGGGTATGGCTTGGTACATTTATGGAAATTAGGAGTTTTATGGGACTCTGTAGTTATTATCATCTTTTTGTTAAGAATTTTGCTCTAATTGCTACCCACTTGACAAATTTTACCAAAAATAAGGTACCAATTGAATGGACTGAGAAATGTGATGAGAACTTCAAAAAGCTTAAGACTCTTTTGACCATCACGCCCATCCTAGCATTACCGGTTGAGGGTAAGGACTTCATTATTCATAATGATCTTTCACATTCTAGTTTGGGTGTTGTATTGATGCAGGAAAAGAATGTCATAGCTTATTCCTCGCGTCAATAGAAGGTGCATAAAAGGAATTATCCTACTCACGACTTGGAGTTAGCGGCGGTGGTATTTGCTCTCAAGATCTAGTGACATTACTGAAAGCCTGTGAATACTAGAGCCAGTGAAACACCTTTATGGTGTTAAGTGTGAGGTATTTATGATCATCATAGTTTGAAGCATGTATTCACTCAAAAATATTTGAATTTTGAGACAACGGATTTGGATGAAGTTACTCAAGGATTATGATGTGATCATCCAATATCATCTGGGCAAGGTTAATGTAGTGGTATATGCCTTGAGTCAAAAGCAGTAAGTATGGGTAGTTTAGCATACTTGAGTTTACCCAAGCGGCCTTTGGGAAAGGAAATTCAGGCCTTAGAATCTAAGTTCATGCAATTGGGCATATCTGAAAGAGGTGGGGTGTTATCTAGTATTGAAGTTAAGTCTATGTTCATAGAGGTGATCAAGGACAAAAAAATTCAAAGATAGGAATCTAGAGGAATTTAAAACAAAGCAACGATATATCCCAAGAGACCACTCTTGATGCGTGAAGCATGTAAAAATTAGATAAAATTCCTTTTATGATATGCTTGAAGTTCCTTATACATATAGACAACCTATTACTACGCTATTTAATAGTAAAAATGTTTATCCTGAATTTGAACTTAATGATAGTGATTGGAATGAAGTAAATGAACTTAGAATACTTTTGAAATCATTTTATGATGCTACTAAAAATTATTCTGGAATATATTGTCCTACTATTTATGAAATTTTAATACACATATGTGAGATTTCATCTATCTTTTTTGAATATAAAATAAATAATTTTTTTACCACTGTTATTAAAGTTATTATTACAAAATTTAAGAAATATTTTTTTTCTATCCCTCAAATTTATTTAACTACAATTATTTTCAACCCCAAATAAAAAGAATATGGTGCAAAAGCTTTAGTTGAATGAATTTATCAAAATTTATATATTAAACCAAAAGAAGAACCTGATTTGCTAGTGTCAAAATAGTATAAAATTACTTGCTAAAGAAATGTATGATAAATATTCTTTCTTAGATAATGTTGAAAATCCTTAAATGTCTATGCCTCGAGTAGGTGCTCATGGTGGAGAGAAACATAAACTTGGTCTTCAATCTTCTAATAAATGTGAATTTGTTAAATATCTTGAACAAGGTTCAAATAATATTACAAATGATGAAGGTATACCACAACTATTGAACTGGTGGAGGGCTCGTGGAACTCAATTTCCAAAACATAGTAGGATAGTGAAGGATGTGCTTGCAATTCAAGGATCATCATTAGTTTCGGAGGCAACTTTCAGCTCGGCAAGATTTCAAATTTGAGACCACAAATATTCGTTAGCAGAAGACAAATTGGATATATCAGTGTTGTTTAGAGATTGAATAAATATTTTGAGCGGAGAAATCAAGGACTTCTAAAGTTAGGTAGTCAATTTGAACTTTTCATAGATTCAACCATTAAATGTGGTAGTGACGATGACATGGAACTTCAAGATTGTTAACTAGCTTTACCAAGACCAGAAGTCGATTACGGTTTATCTATAACTGAGTAAGAAAAAAGATTCATGGACTATACAACTGTTTGTATTACATTCGAGACTTAGTTGAAATAGAACCCTTCCTAGAAGGTGGCTGCACAAATTATGTACTCTACTAATAGTTGTTAGTTGAAATCGTAATTTGTAATAAAAATTTAAATAAATTTAATTGCTATTTTTTAATTTATTTGATTGTTTTATCCTTATTTTTATTTTTTTAAAATTTTAAATTTCAGTTATTTAAAGTACAAGTTAAAAATATAACTTATAAGTTATAACATATTAATAAGTAATAACTTATAAACTTCAAAAGATTCAAATCTTGAAAACTTAATTAGACTTAACTTGCAAAATTAATAAGTAAAAATTTTAGAAAAAATATCTTTAAAATAAACTTAAGTAGAAAATTTCATTATCAATTTAAAAACGATTAATTTAAACTTAAAAAAAATATTCATATTTTCGTAATTCAAAAACTCAAAATAACTAAAAAAAATAATCATTTTTTTGAAATAACTAGATGTGTCGTCTCGTTTATCCAATTTCATTCCATGCTGGTATGTTCTGTTCTATGCTAGTATATAGTGGGACGAGACACAATCGAGTATCCATCCCGGTAATTCTTGTTTGGTTCATCCCAGTATCGATCAACTCCTCCCTTTTCGATCCAGTACTGGTTCGTGTCGGTCCGGTGGTTCCGTTCCGATCCATTGCCCAGTCTTAGCCTCAACTTCTCAAAGACTCAAAAACCGATACTGACAACTCTCACTAACTAGATTTCATAGTTCAATACGGATTGTATCATCAGAATTCTATTCCAACACTCAGAACTCTTTAGGAAACTTATTCACTACCAAAACCAACTTTAGAGAAGGGGTTTTGGACTCAACATTCATCACCCTAAGAAGATGGTAAATTCACCATTTGGAGATCATTTTCCTAGCTTTAAGGCAAGACATAAATTGACCTAGGCATAGAATTTCCCCCTTTCCAGTCTAAGATAGGCTCATATGGAAATTAGAATCTAATCAACCGAATCCTACAATAAATAGAGGTATAACACACATGCAACTACTCCATATGTAAAATAACAACAACGTCGAACATGTCTAACTCCACTAAATTTACCAAAGTAACTCAACGGGACAAGGAAATGGGATAACTTCTATAAACATTCCTAGCCACCATGGAATCACCAACTAATGTAGAGAATGAAAAAGCTCTAATAACACTTCGGAATTATTTCAAACTTCATGACCACTAAAGGTGTCACAAAGGACATAGTCGCACCGGGATATAACAAGGCATATATATAAATATAAAGACTTTTAACATACCAGACACCACATCCGGGGAGCTTTCTTAATCATCTCGAGATCGAAGAGCATAAAAACGGTTTTGCTTTTAATTATTGGAGTTTAAACCGCTTGGAGGAGATTGTTTGCCTTCTCTCCCCTTGGTCGTAAGTGTTGGGTAATTCTTCAATTCATGGACACCCTTACCAGAACCATAACAAACATCGGTGTCAGTTAGGCACTTACTATCATGATTTTTTCCACATTTTCCACAATTAGTTCGCATAAGAACCACCACTATTTTTGGGTTAGGCACCCTATCCTCGTTGACCATTGGGGAAGAACTAGGGGAACCTTGGTTGGAAAACTTTTTTCGACCTAGTCCATCAGACGTAGAATATTCCCATCACCGGTTCTAGCTCTTTTCACACTGACACACCCCATTCATTTTCTTGAGTTTATACTACTCGATTTGTTTGGTATGAACCATGAGACGTGAAGTGTCCATACTTAGGATAAGCATCGACAAACGACATTCATTCACTACCATGTCGGACACTCTCATAACAAACTTATTCATCTTTGCCCTCAAATTCGCCACTGTAGTTGGATCATACTTGCATAGTTGGGTGAACTTTAGAGCATACTCGTTCACACTCATACCTCCTTGACAAAGGTTAATGAACACTTGCATCTTTAGTTCCCTCGACACTAAGGGAAATAATCTATCAATAATGTCAATTTGAACACTTCCCATTCTACTAGCTCAGCTCCTACGGGTCTTTCACCCTTCCACAGTACATACCAAACTTGAGCCACATCTTTCAATTGGTAGGCGGATAACTCCATATTCTCTTGTGGAGACACTCCTATAACATCAAGAACTTTGTAAACCTCATCAATAAACCTTTGTTGATCCTCTTCCATTTTGGAGACAAGAAATTTGGGAGGGTTCATTCAAGAAAAAGCCTTAACCCTTGAAGCAGTTGAATTCACACTAGAGTTCACATGAGTCACAACATCCCCATTGGCTTGAGTCGTCACCGCTTGATATCAAGTAGTCAAAGCTTGAGCTTGGGTCGTCATAGTTTGGGCAAAAATTTGAAAAATGGACCTAAACTTCCACATCTGACATAGCCAAAGGATTAATCGGAGCTTAATTAACTTGAAGAGCTTCTTAATTCTCATTATATTCTTCCACTTTTCCTGTATTCACTTCCTGAAGACACAAGAGAAAAATTTAGAGAGGGACTTTTATAGAGTTAAACTCTAAGGCATGACTTAAGAGTCAGAATAGAAGCATAGTTTCCTAAACATCTCGTAGCCTCTCATTCATATATGTGGTGCGCTTCACACTCGTGAACAAGACTCTTCTAGATGTGGATTATGAGACATTATCCTAGAATCATTCTAAACATTGTGCTCTGATACCAAGTTTTTCATGACCCAAGAATACCCCCTAAAAATAACAAGGCACATAGAACGCTAAAGGGGTCCATATAATCCACTAAGCATATAATAACATAAATCATTATAACAATATGATTAAAAACACATTTCAAGTAAAAAAATTCATAACAAAGCGAAAGTCTAGACTAGTCTCAATTAGCCATCTATTAGAATAATTCAAATGAACAGGGACACAACATATACAATATTATCCGAAAATGAAATAGTAAAAATGAAACTCAAAGTAAATTTCTCATTCTCGGATTGTAAGGATTCACCAAAATTAAGGAGAATAGTGTAATCCAAGCTTGAACCAAATGATGACCGCCTTACAAAACGAACTCTACACTTGGGAAAAAAGTAAAAAAAATGGGTTAGGAAAAAAATGCACAAAGTATGATAGTCATGCTTAAAAACCTTGAAAACATGTTAAAAGAGACATTTTAGTTGAATGCATGAAATTTACCATGTTAAAGCATCATTTTTAAAGAAAAAAGGGAAACATAAGTGATAAACATCTTCATTACATGGATCATCATATTATATCATAAGAGAAACGTACCATAAATACCCTCAAAACATACTTGTGCAATGCATGAATAAGATATCATAATCCTACCTATACTAAGTATAGCTTATTGAGTATCCATAATTCATAATTAATCTCCTAGTTCAGAGTAGGGATAAGCCTTAACCGGCATAGACAATGTGAGCTTAGCATGGAATCTAGTGTTACCCAGGGTTGTCCTACTTGCATTAAGGTAAGACCATCATCATATTAGTTTTTAGGTGGATCCTTTAGGTAAATAACCAATGGGGGCACATAGTTTATGGGATAAGGAGATTGCTACTAAAAGCCCAGCCTTTTTAATAGGAGAGCTTCCATCCTATGAGATTGTTTCTAGAAACCCAACTTTTCTTAGCGAGTTGGCTCTCATCTCATATTCATTATCCACTCGGTGCTAAGCATTTATCCCACAAAGTACTTATTAAATCATAACTTTTTCGTTAGAATAACTCTTTAGATCATGCGTGAGAATAACTTTTCACCATTCATGTGTACAGACAACATTATTAGATTCATTTGGGTAAGAATTGCCTTTCACAATAGAATCTCCATTATATGAGAAAAACTTTCACATTATGTTAATTATGTGTTTATGAGAATAGCCTTTCAATCTCCGCAGTAACATCATCATATTCATGCACACTTCACTATCAAAGTGTTCTTAAACCATATCCATAAATCACATAATCATGTAAAATTCTCATACTTTTCTTTTAAATGACCATAGATAATATTTATTCAACACATCTAGAGTTACTAAATTATACACGGTTGATGACATAAATCAAATAACTAAACTACTACAAGCATAATCTCATAATATTCTTCAATAATCGACAAACCCACATCTAAAGATCATAATTGAGTAATTTGGGGGTTTCATGGGATCTTGGGGGGTTGAACATAAAAATCATAGGACATACTCAATTAATACATAATATTTCATTAATCAATCATTAGAAACGTTTTTGAAAAGAAACCCATGAGATTGAAGTCAAACCCTAACTTTTGGGGAAATCACTAGTTTTTAAATTGAGTTTAGAGGGACTCCATGGATGAAGGACTACCATAATTAAGTGATGAATAGTAGAAGCCCTAGCTTCTTCAACCCTATCTCAAACTTCCTTCTTCTTCTTCCTTGAAGTTATAGAGAGAGAATACTTTAGAGAAGATGAACTCTTTGGGATTCAATTTAGAGTTTTGGAAATATTAATGGAGTGAATGTGTGCATTTTGACTTAAAAAGACTTATATAGGTGACTAAAAATGAGGTAAAATGACTTCACTTTGATAGGGCTTAAAAAGAATATAATGAAAAAAACCCCCCACTTTACATGAGCTGCCAAGGACTACGTGGACTACACGAGTCGTGGTCATGACCATGAGTCATGGTCCCATTCGTGGTCTTGAGGCAGTGGTATGGTAACCCTTGAATTAAGATCATAAGCCCATGGAATCTCCATGAGGTACTCCTCGAAACATGGAGCAAGCCACGAGTCGTGATCCCTCTCTTAGACCTTGAGGCAGTAGCTAGGCCAATCCACCCTCCTTGGCCAATCAACTAAGTCAAGTTCAAGACACTCCCACGAATCGTCTAAGGCTTCACGACCCGTGAAGTGGATCGTGTTGAGGAGCCATTTTTGGGGCACCCTAAGAAGGACACTGCTTCCACCTCTATGAGTGGAACGTGGTGTCCACTATGGGTCGTGAAGACCCTCGGGGTCTTGGTGGGAAGTGTCTTGGCCAAAATGGGCAACCTTGTCCTCTTACCTTGTCCCTTGACCATTTTCCTTGGATTTTGACCTTCTCCCTTGACGTTAACTCTCACACTTTCGACTTAGTTTAGCCAACTAGTTTCCAAGGTGTTACATTAAGGAACCCTAGTATTTGACCCACCTGAACATGAATAAAACGAGTCTATTGTTGACCTGGGGTCAGCTCCCCTACCATCGTCTGAGAAATTATGGTGTACATATCGCACTACCATGAAAAAGGTTCTCTAACACAACAATATCCTTAGTGAAGTCTCTTGAAAAAAAAATGAGCTCCAAACTCGAGAGGAATCCGATCCTCAGCAACCCCAACTTGTGGCTTAGGAGAAGTCTCTCTATCACTACCTCTGCCTGGTGCGACCTCATGGTTACGACCTTTACCTGGTGCTACTCCATGAGCATGACTTCTAGCTCGAGCCTTAGCTCTTCCCCTGGAGCCTCAACAACAGGATTAGAAACTACCTCCCCTCTAACATTGGAAACAGAGGCTATGGTCCTCACCATCTACCGAAACAACACGTGGCAACTCTTGCGAGGGTAATCCCACACAATAAAAATATGATGAATACAAGGAAGTTTCCTAACAATATTTGTATCCTCGTGAAGATAACTATATATGTCTCCGTACTGCTCCTCAATACTCTATTTAGACGTGGCGTGAAAACACATGAGACCTATGAAACTGGAGCTCTAATACAATTTCGTAATGACCTTAAATGGACGTGATAACACTTGTCTTTTTTCACCAAGAAATGGCAGCCTCAACCAAATGATAATGAAAGAATATGCATAAACTAATGAATCAAGAACAAGATAAAGTGAAAAACTTATTCATTCTAAATAATACCCCAAAACCTGGTTTTTATGTGTACAAGCCACTAATGAAATTATAGAGTTCGAAATATGAATACAGGTCTCAATCTTTTTTTCTCAAGTAGAAAAAATCTTAAAAGAAAAAAGAAAAAGAGGGTCAACCAGGATGACAAACAACTTTCAGATCCTTCAACGAGCCTCGACTGTTAAGAGAAAAAGAATAAGATCACACCAGTCTGGGCTCTAAACCATCACAAGTATAGAGTTAAGGAGTGAGAACCAACATCATGATATCCAACACACAACTACTAAACAAATCAACTAGATGCAAATCGAATACCCCTTAAACTCCAACCGAACCTTCTCAAACTAAAACCTACACAGAAATCAGCCCAACCTAGTAATTCTTCAATACATGACTCACAAGACCCAATATACATAGTTCAATCTTCACAATTCAACAAATTAAATAAGTCAATCTCAATGTCAAGTAGTTCAGTTACATGTAACAAGTAAATCAATCACAATAAACAAGTAAGTCACGCATAAGCATCAAATGTTTCAACACAATGATTAATCTTTTACCGAAATCTTTTCTCATCGGCACAATATCACTAGCCGAAACAATTTCCCATCAGTTTTATATCACATCAGTAACTGTAACCATTTCCTTTCGGCTTTATATCACTATCCAGAATCATTTCCCATCGTTTTTGTATAAATCACTTGTCACAGCTATTTCCCATTAGCTTTATATCACTATTCAGAACCAATTCCCAACGGTTTTATATCAAATCACTAGCCAGAATCATTTCTCATCAGCTTTATAAACACTCGTTGGTAAAGACCTCGGCATCAAAACATTCGCCGACAAAGATGTAAACATCATAAATTATCACATATCTCATCATAATATTAACAATCAATGCACACAAGCAATATCATACCAAACTAAAAGAGATAACAATTCACACAATCCAAGTCCACATTCATGCTTTGCACTATATCATCAATCACTCAATCAATTGTTACAATAAGGCAATTCACATTATCATGTTCATCATATAGCGCTTTTCATTTCAATCCTTTTTTATTCATTTAGATGTATTCACGGGAAACTTAAACCCTTTACCTCATCTCTATTACTCCGAGTACACAAGAAACAAAGAAAGCATACGAATTGAAATAGAATACAAGGCTAAGGAGATCACTTGCTTTAAACTAATCAATAATCACTCCAAAAGTTGATTGTTCCCATTCCAAACACTTCCACACAATGTATAAACAAGCAAGTATTTACAATCACTCATTAGAAAAAATAACACTTACAAAAATTCCCTTGGAATATGCATCAATAAACACAATATCAAATTTCAAAATTAAGGTTTGACTTTGAAATTTTATACTTGAAAATATTACTCAAGAATTCAATAAGGAAAAACCATTTTGGAAAAAAAAACTTAAAATCAGTTCAAAATCTCCATTCTAGTTAAGAACTTGAGTTCTTACCTACCAAATTCCACATTTTGATGTTAGGATCATAAATAATCAGAGGAAAATGAAGATTTAGGATCAAGAAAACTTACCAAATTAATTTAGCACAAACAATCCTTTCAAATTCACCACCAAGGGTTCCCCAAGGTAAAAAATGATGAATGGGACTTAAACCCAAAATTTGCAGGCCAAAACCCTCCCAAGTATCGCACAAGAAACCAGGGATTAGCTTGAGTAAAACCCCACCAAAAATGAGGGTCTCACTTCTATGCTAGACTTTCGCTTAAGCGATGTGCTTATGCAAAGGTTGACCCTTCACAAAGGCAATCCATGTCTCGCTGAAGTGATCATTTCAAAAGCGAGCCATCTTTTGCAAAAGCGGATCACACCAACACTTGGACATCAGAATAATTAATCAACTCTCAAAACATAAGAAGGACCATTGGAATTCGTTTGGAACCCCGTGTACACAAAAGACATATGCAAATGAAATATACTCAACGTTCTGGACTCAATGGAACTGCCAAAAACATGAATTTGAGGTCTTCTTGACCCGACATCCATGAAAACCACAAAAAAATAAATTACACATAAAAAGGTTAAAACAAGTTCGAGACCTCTCAAAAATCAACCAAGACCTCAATCATGCCTAATAATACCCTTTGTATCTAACGGGACTGTCAGAATTTCTATATGAATAATAGAACCCCGAATATTGATCAAAGTAAATCTCAGTGATTAGATTTCACAGTCAGGGACTGATGGAATCGTCGGAATTTCATTCCGACACTCGAAACTCCAAAAGACAACAAAAACTACTTTCTTAACAACGACCCCTTCAAACTCTAAGCTTACCAAATTTTCAACCATAACTCAAAGTTCAAAACTCAAACATAGAAGACTCTAAATCAATCACGGGAGTAAAAATGATAAATTTCAGAGAAAAACAAAAACAAATCAACAGATCATTACAATTTACACCGTTAATGGTTTTCACAATTTCAAATTGTATGTTTTAGCCACTCATAGTATTTAAAACCAATAAGAAATTTTTGTTCATAAAAAAGATTCAACTAACAAAAGTTTAGACAAGAAACAAATTTGAAATTCAAGACCAAGTCAATCACTCAAAAGCTTTGAACCGACATACAATATTTTTTGTTCCTTTGCTAGAACAAATGATGTTAAAATAAAACCTAGAAAATACTATTTATAGTTTGGATAAATTCAGAATTACATAATGAAATCCAAAATCTCGTTATGCACCTAATGTCCAACTGGCCAGTTGCAAGTGTGACAGTCCGTCGTAGGGGCGGTCACCTTGATACAGAAAATAGTGCACAAATTACGTCTCTAGTGGTTGTCTTAATGGAGCAGCTCCACAAAAATTCAAATGTGTTTTCCATTGTCAACATATCACCAATCCCAACACAAACCCATAGCTTGGCCTAGAGACGGGCCAAGGATTTTTCCTTTAATTTGTTAATTAAAGGCTAGGTCTCATGTCGGTTTAAGATTAGCGGTTGGATCATGATTTATGGTTCAATTTTAGGATCAAATAAGGGAAAGTCTTAGGGTTGGACATCCAATCTCGAATTTGGGTGGGGGCAGGATTCGATCTCAAATCAGTCAATGCCTTGATATTAGGGCATATCTTATATCTTTTACTTAAAATTTATAAGTTTTTATGTATTTTAAAACATGGATCGCGAGATAATCACAAAGAGAATCGGAAAGAGTAGTGTGGAGCATTACAAATAGTCTTTGTAAGTTTATTTTCTAGAGGTTCGATGTTACTGTTCATTTTAGTTAGTTTTTGGAGTGCAAGTTTCAATAATTTTTCTCTCTAGTTTTGAATCGTTATAATTTTCTGCCTATTCCTTGTGAGATTCAATCATTCATTTTGGGGTTCTTATATATATATATATATATATATATATATATATATATATATATATATATATATATATATATATATATATATATATATATATATATATATTGATATGGGAAATTATTCTCTTTTTCAAAAAGTTGAACAATGTTTGAAATTAAAGTTGAAGAAAAAACATGAAAAAAAATATATTTACATAATGAAAAACTACCAAGAATATTTACCTAATCACTTATTATGCAATGAAGAAAAAATCGCTCTTGATTGTGGGATATTGAGAGAGAAATTGTGCGTAAATACGTTGATGAATACAAATGTCATATGTCACGACTTAATAGTAGTTAAGAGTGTGACTTATGTATTTTGCACAAAATATGAAGATTAGCTATAAATATTTATTATTGTAAACATTAGCTGCTAATGGTAAATATATGTTTCTATTTATATGTAAACATTAGGTGATAATGGTAAATATATGTTTCTGTTTAATGTAGTCTTTATTAAAAATAGTGATCATTAACACTTGTTATTTATTTAAATTAATACTTAAATAACATTATTTTTTCTGTTTTATCTTTGAGAGTCATTAGCCTTGAAAGTACCAATTTAACTAATATAGGAAAACTAAATGATAACTTTTATTCAATATAATGATAAATTTAATTAGTCAAACAAAATTATTTTATGTTATTTCTTGAAAACTTGACTCTAACACTATGTTTGGATCATTGTTATCCATTGTATTGTATTGTATTGTATTGTTACTATATGTACAATATTTGTTTTGATTGTTACTTAAAATGTATTGTACTTTATTGTTAAATTTCATTGTTACGTAACAATGGAAACCCTTATTTAATGGAACAACTAATTTGGTGTGTTTCCATTGTTCCTTAATTTTCTTTTTCAATTATATCTTTTACATAATATTTCAAAATATTATTTTACCCTTTACCTAAATTATTTAAACATAGTTAAATCTCCTACCCTAGAACAATTAAGAATATTTTAGTAAATCTATAAATTACAATACAGTACGATACAATCAAACCAAATAAAAATGTTACTAAACAACAACAAACAATACAATCTAGCCAAACATTGTATCTACCATACAATACCGTACAATAGAGTACAATACAATACAAAACATTATGAAACAAATAGGTAACAATGATCCAATCAAAGTGTAAGAGAATACTAAATAAATAGTATAATGGTAAACTTACCCAGTTTCTAATTGGATGTAAAATCTAAAATGGTGACATATAAACAGAAACGTTGTGAATATATATCTGATGTGACACTTCTCTATCACCTCCATTCTTATTTATTCTTTTCTTCTTTTTGTTGTTATTATATCTTTGGTTTCTATTATTTATTTGTATTCCTAAAAACTGAAAACATTTAAATACACTGCTCAACTAATTATGTTTCTTTAAAATATTCCCCACATTCATTCACATAAAAGTAAATAGAAGATGAAAAGAATATTGGAAGATGAAAAGACTAACCTTTTCATTTTTAGTAACAGTTTATATTTACTTAGCCTATAAAATAAAAATATTAGAGTATTAATGGATTCCCTCACTTTATCTCCTCTTGTTCTGATGATGATGATAATGAATAATGAGTATCGAAATCCTTTTCTAAGATGTCCAACAAACTCGTAATTCTTCAAAAAATATTGATGCAAGGTAAAATGTCATATAATAAAGTGTGTCTTCAAAATAAAAAATTCTTTTTAAAAAATGTTATTTATGCCGCTGAGATGACCAATTAAATTCTAGCCTTGTGATTGCTTTATGAAAAGAGAAAGGAGGAGTATTTTGTGATCCTTTGGAAGATAAAAGTGAAAGGATAAATTTCACATAACAAAAACTTTCACTACAGAGTAAACGACTTTTTGAAAAAATGTTCATTCCATTTATAAGAGATGACTATTGAGAAAAAAAATCATTTTAGTTAGAGAAATTTGTAGGAAGAGTAATTATTCTTTCAAAGTGCAAGAAGAATTATTTGGAGAAAAATCAATATATTTATGAAATTCGAATTAAATTTGGAGAAGAGTAAATATTTTACTATTTTTTTTCTTAATTTTTTTATTCTTTACTTTAAGTTTATATTTTTATTTATCTTTACTTAATTAAAATTTATTGCTAACATTATTTCTTTCAACTTCTTTATTTTACTAGTTTCTTTTTTCTTTTATGTTGTCTTCTTTCTGTGTCTTTAATTTAAAGTTTATTTTATTTTATATTTATTTTTAATTAAATTTTATCAACATTTTCACTTATATTTTTATTAAAATAATTTCTCAAAAATAGAGTTATTCTTTCAAAAGAAATTATACCTCATAATTTAATTTTATTTGTTGGAGTGTTTTATTAGTTTTTTTTTAAAGGCTGGTTTTATAAAAAATATCAAAGATTTTGACAATATTTAATTATCATCATCATCAATGCTACTAGTTTTAATATACTTACTTCCTTAATCCCATCAATATTATTTTATGTATATTATTTTCTTAAATCACTTTTTTTCCTTTGTATTTTCTATTACACTTTGTATATTTCTTTAATTAAATTTTATCAATATTACGAAATTTTTCCTTAAATAAAATTATCCTTCCGAAAATAAAATTTTCCTCAATTTTTTTTTTATTTTATGAAGTTCTTTTTAAGTTTCTCTATAGACTTTTTTTTTTCAAAAAAAAAGTAAGAAAATGTATCAGGATTTAATTTCTATTATCATCAATGCTACTGCTTTCTTTTACTTCTTTCCTAAATCTCATCATGAATGTTATTTATATTATTTCCTTAAATCACCTTTTTTTCAATAATAATAAAAATTTAATTAAATTTTATTATTGACATTATTTCGTTCTACTTCTTTATTTTACTAATTTCTTTCTTCTTTTATTTTGTCTTCTTTTTTTTTCTTTAATTAAAGTATATTTTATTTTATATTTATCTTTAATTAAATTTTATCGACATTTTCACTTATATTTTTATTAAAATAATTTCTCAGAAATAAAGTTATTCATTCAAAAGAAATTATGCCTGACATTTTTATTTTATTTGTTGGAATTTTTTATTTAAAATTTTCAAAAGACTGTTTTTTTTAAAAATATTAAGATAAAAATATCAGAGATGATAATATTTAATTCCTATCACCATCAATGCTATTAATTTAATTTACTTCCTTCCCTTTATCTCATCAATATTAATTTTAACTATAGTATTTCCTTGAATTACTTTTTTTTCTTTATAATTCTATTAAAGTTTTCATGTTTTTTTAATTAAATTTTATTAACACTTACGAAATTTTCCCTTAAATAAAATTATACTCCCAAAATAAAACATGCTTCAAATTTTTATTTTATTTAATGGAATTTTTTAATTTCTAAAGACTGATTTGTTTAAAAAAAAGTAAGAGAATAAGTTATTTTTTTACTTCTTTCCTTAATCTCATCATTAATGTTATTTATATTATTTCCTTAAATCACTCCTTCTTCTTCTTTTATTGTAATTATAACTTCATAAAATTTGCAAAAAATTTACAGAATTTTGTTTTCCTTAATTTTTAGATCATTTCTTTCGCTAATACATCTTTTATCTCTTAGGTGAGAATAAGTATTCTACAAGTTCTTCTCTTTTTAAATTTTATCTTAAATTTTTTTATTGGGAAAAGACATAAATTTCTCCTCAAACTTATACTGAAAAGTCTATTTCACATTTCAACTATTCTGATGACCTATTACATACTTTTACTATATAAAAGTGAATTTAATATCACCTTGAGATGCAAGCATCACTCGCATAGTATGTGATGTATTACACTCGCTGTCACATCAGCACCACATCAGAAATTGTAATTTTTTTATATTTTCTTTTCATTTACTAACTCTATTTTACACTAATTATTAAAATTCTCTACTAATCATATCTTCTTTCAATCTAAATTCTATTCACTTTTATCTCAACTAAAAAAAATTATTCATTTGAATTTATATCACAATTCTCTTTGCTTCTCCAGCGAAGAACAACCAACCCACCATTACTACAAACCTACCTCCACAACACCATCCCTTTTTTTTTTCCAACAGCCAACCCATCTCTGACAAAGAACAACCACCAAACAACTATCTCAGCACCACAAACAGCCACCCAAACCTCTAAATTAATCATTGACAAACAACATTGTACAAAAATTTAAAGGAGAAAGTGGAAAGATTAGGATAGCAAAGTCTCAAATCCTAAAATTATTGTAAAATTTAAATTAATCATTGACAAATAACATTGTACAAAAATTTGAAGGAGAAAGTGGAAAGATTAGGATAGCAAAGTCTCAAATCCTAAAATATTGTAAAATTTAAATTTAAAAAGATTTTTTCTAAGTATAATGATGTAATTGAATTAAAAATTATAAGAATATGATAAGAAGAAATGAAATTGAGTGACAATTTGTAAAAATGTGCTAAGAAGAAAATTTCCGAAGGAAATAAGAGAAGAAGAAGATGATGAGAAAGAAGAAAACATGGGTGGCAGTTGAAAAAGAAAATACTTTTTTACTTTATTTCAAATCAAACGCGCCTAATATATTTTTATTTTTGTATGGTATAAATTACATTTTGAACAGAATAGGTGTGTAATAGTACATCATTATAGTTAAAGTGTTTAACTGACTTTTCGATATAAGTTCAAGGGAGAATTTATTTCTTTTCCCTTCTTTTTTTTTTTATGTTTCTTTACTTAAATTTTTTTTATCTATTATTGATTAAACTTTATTGCTGACATTATTTATTTAAACTTATTTATTCTACTAATTTCTTTCTTCTTTTATTTATTTTTATTAAAATAATTTCTTAGATATTAAGTTATTCTTTCAAAAGAAATTATGCCTTGTTATAAATTCATTGAATCAGTGGATAGTCTATAAGGTTGGTACATGAACAACCATTCATATTCACTAGGTTACATGAACCTTTTTGGATAAGAATGTATCTATTTATCATGATATTTAATATGGTGACCTTTGGAGTGATTTCTCACTCTTTAAATAGGGTTGTTCATTCACTATTGTAATAGATACATATGAGACTTGAATACACATGAATAAGAAGAAATTCTTATCTTCCATCTTACTCCTCTTGTCTTCATCTCTTTATATTTATATTGCCATGAGCTTGATTTTATAACACGTTATCAGCACGGGTCTCTAGCCAATTAAGATTGAGTTTTAGTTTTTCTTTAACTCATGTTTTGGTTGATCTCGTTATGAGAATCAATGTATTATATGGATAAAATTAGGTATGTATTTTCTAGAATATTTTATGATTTAGAATAAAAATAATATACAGTCACTAACAATTATCAAGAACCGAAGACATATACTACTATTGGCTGAATATAACATGCTTTACAAAACTTCTTAAATAGAAGAAGGTCTAAAATTTTAATAGCATGAGTTTGAATGTTATTTTGATTGTTTTGAAAGACTCAAAGGGTGAGTCATGTTGTACTTCGGTCTATTATACCGTTGGTTAAGGGTAAGACGATGGATTCAAGTTTCATTGCACCAAAAGGGTAAGACATCTGATTAAAGTCCGGATGCACCATAATGAAAAATATTTGAGGATAAGACGATAGATTCAAGTTCTATCGCACCAAAAGGGTAAGACATCAATTTGAGTTTTGATGCACCGTGATTGGGTTCAAGTCCCATAGAATTATGGCGTAAAACGCCTTACATGGATAAGACATTGAGTTTGAGTCTATGCACCATAGTGATGATATAATGATGACTAAGGCTTTGATGAAAAGTCTTGAAATTCGTCATATTGAATTTGCTTCATTCCTTGAAAAGAATGTGGTAGCAACATATGATAATTTTGGAATCGCATGTTCACTTGCTCTATTCTATCGTATGAATGTGGTAGCAGTAGATAGTTAGTCTGAAAGATGACAAATATTTAACGATATTAAAATGGGCATGAAATGACGGAATTATAATAGTCATCATTGTGATAATTATAAAAGGAAGAACACTACGGGGTCTCCAAATAGTCCTTCAAAATGTGAAGGCAATTTTTATTATAAAATGGTATGAAAGGTCATTGGACTTGTGAATGTTGTCGACCCAATTTGACAGTTTTATAAATCCTCCATCAAAAGACAAGAAGATAAAGTGATGATACACTTGATCTTTCAAAGTGATGTTGAGGTGTGTCATGGAAATATGATGAATTTTAAAAACCATGACAATGTACTTATAATGCAAATTTATGAAGTACATATAAATGATTAGTCCATTCCTTGAAGAGAATGTGACTTGTAATGAGTATCGTGAATGTTCGACCATTCTATAAGAGAATGAGTCAAGATGTGAAAAAATCATTATAGGTTGAATATATGCCACAACTCACCTCTATGAGAGGTTTGAGAAAAAATGATATATACACCAAAATTCACCTCTACGGGAGGTTTGAGAGGAAATAACTTTTATTTGCCAGAAATAGTTAATGGTATTGTATGTTTATACGTCACTATGGTATGTTTATTGTGAACTACCGAAAGGGCAAAAGAAAGAAATAGTTCTTGTCTATAAGGGTTGTAGTCATTATTGTTTGGCAATACAAATTTGTCATTGGTTGTGTACCTATGGTACAACAAAAGTAAAGCAAGAAACATGTTCTTGCTCGTAATGATTTTGACCATGACAATGATAATATAATTTCCTCCTTGAAGGAGATGCTCACCATAAGGAATGGTGTCATGGAATATGTGATAGTACACAAAATTATATTGCAAGCTCTAACGAGTTGTGCTATTATCAAAGGAATAATATTGGGTTGTAGTAGTCTCAAAAGAAATTTTTTAAGTTTCGGATGAATTGAAAAGAAATATTGAGACTATAAATTATGAAAAGATTTAATATCTTTAAATAACTACAATTGAAGAGGGTTATAATTATTACCCATTTTTTCCTCGTGTTTGTTGCACAAAAACATGTGCATGCTGATGGAATCACATGCAAAAGTAAACTATAAGTGTACTGAAATAAAAATCAGTTGGCATGATCAGTTGACCATTCTGATTTAAATGTGATGCAAACGTAATTGAGAATTTATGTGGCTTATATGATGAAGAAATAAAAGATTCTTCAAGAATTCTCTTGTATTGCTTGTTTTCATTGTACCAGCTAAGGTTGGGATTGTAATCCCCTGAAGTTTTTGGAACATATAAAAAGGTGAATATGGGTCCATTCACCTTCCATGTGGATCATCTGCAACTATATGATAGATGCATCTATGCGATGATCACATGTGTTTTATTGTCAACTTACAAATGGTGTATGTAAGGTTGTTTGCTCGAATTGTTAAATTAAGAGTACAGTTCCAAATTATGAAATTATATTGATAATGCTGGTTGATTTAGCTAAAATTGTATGTCTCTAACTATAGCTAAATCATGGTTATGAGAACAGAACTCCCAAAACAAAATTTGGTATGAGATAAATTTATTTAACATGTAGCAACACATGTATGCATCAAGCCAACAAGGTCTCCCCATTAAAATTGGTTCAGGGTCAGGAACCATATAATTTTCATCTAAAATGTTAAAATATGCGGTTATGATTTTAATTGCTCCACCACGCACAAAGATGAATTCTCAAAGGATTTTCTAACATTAGGGGGAGAGATGATTTTGACAGCTGAAAATTATGTGTAAGCTTAATTATGAATTATCTAGATATAATTCATCAGTTGCCAGATGAATGCACTGATCCTATGATATAATTCAGCTGCAAATGCTCCAATGTGAAGTCCTGAAGGACATAGTCTATGATACGCCGGAAGCGTAATAGACCAATCGATTCAAAATATAAAATTCCTTGAAGAAGGAAGGAGCAAATGATCAATATGGTCATGAAAATGCGGCAAGTGCTATAAAAGAGCACATTGACATAACACTACATAAAATCTTGAAAAAAGTTCAGGTACCTGAAATAATGAAAAATGAAGAGATCTTGATAAGTTATGTCTTGTTGGAATCGATATCAAATAACCGTCGATGATATCTTTGGTATGAGGTAGCGCTCAATGATATAAATTGTGACAAGGATCTTGAATTTAAATCTGCCATATAGTGTGGACAGATAAATGGTTGGCCAAATAAAATACACAATTCAATTATATTTTGTTTCACTTAGAAAAGTGACATTTTGGACTGGTAGTCCATAAATCAAGGTATAATGTCAGTGGGGTACAAATAAATTATTATGCGATACTATAACCGTAAGATATCAAATACGATTTGTGCCTTGGGGCATAAAGGTTTATCGCAAAAATCCTGACATTATTGGAGATATTTTTTTTTTTTTGTGGATGCAATGAGGTTTGTTTTGATCTGGCAACATATGAAAAACTTGAATGCATGTAATGAATAATTGTAATGTCTAGCTAGACAATTAAGGTTATATGAAAATCCTTGAAACAATCGAGGTGTCTGAAGCATATAAGAGTTTGAAAGAAACTTTTTCAATAAAACTTCAAGAATCCTTATATGGATTGAAATAGTCAAGGAAGAAAAAGGGTACAAAAGAATGACCCTAATTTTCCTTGTATTTTTATGAAAAGGTCTTGGTAAGACAAAATTTTGTCTAGACCTACAGATTGTTAATTTGACAACTAAAATATTTGTCTAACAGTGCACATACACTGAAAAATTTTGATGCAATTTTATGTGGATATATCGCATTCATTGAGTACCCCAATGATTATGAGATCACTTGACATAAATGATGATTCAGTTTGATCTCAAAAGAAGGATGAAGAGTTTCTTGGTGATGAAACTCTATCTTGGTGCAATCAGGGCACTAGTGCATCTTACTAACAATATTTGACCAGATATTTGTTTTGCAAAGAAATTCTTGGCAAGATTGATTTCTCCCCGATAAAAGGACATTGAAATGGTGTTGAGCACATGATTGAATATCCTCGAAGGACCATAGTTATGGGTTTATTCTATCCCGAGGAATCCAAGACAAAATTGATTGATTACGCAGATGCAGAATATTTATCTGATCCGCATAAAGCTCTATCTCAAGCACTCTATGTGTTTGCATGTGGAGGCGCAATAATATCCTGGGGATCAATGAAGCAAATGTTGCTCTGCAGAAATAAAAGTCCTCCATGAAGCAAGTCAAAAGTGCGTCTAGTTGAGATAAATGACACACCATATTCAAGAAATGTGTGGTTTTTCTTTAAAAAAGGAATATACCAACCACAATGTACGAAGATTGGAGACATCATCAAAAGAAATTAAGTGATGTTTTAATCAGGGGGAGTACAATACGCGTTGCACTCTTTTTCCCTTGATCGAGGTTTTTTTCCCACTGGGTTTTCCTGGCAAGGTTTTTAATGAGCATAGTTATGGGTTTATTCTATCCCGAGGAATCCAAGACAAAATTGATTGATTACGCAGATGCAGAATATTTATCTGATCCGCATAAAGCTCTATCTCAAGCACGCTATGTGTTTGCATGTGGAGGCACAATAATATCCTGGGGATCAATGAAGCAAATGTTGCTCTGCAGAAATAAAAGTCCTCCATGAAGCATGTCAAAAGTGCGTCTGGTTGAGATAAATGACACACCATATTCAAGAAATGTGTGGTTTTTCTTTAAAAAAGGAATATACCAACCACAATGTACGAAGATTGGAGACATCATCACAAGAAATTAAGTGATGTTTTAATCAGGGGGAGTACAATACGCGTTGCACTCTTTTTCCCTTGATCGAGGTTTTTTTCCCACTGGGTTTTCCTGGCAAGGTTTTTAATGAGGCAACAAATGGTGTGTATCAAAAGATATGTGTACTCTTTTTCCTTCACTAGAATTTTTTCCCACAGGGTTTTTCCTAGTAAGGTTTTAACGAGTCACATTATCTATGGACATCCAAGGGGGAGTGTTATAAATTCATTGAATGAGTGGATAGTCCATAAGGTTGGTACATGAACAACCATTCATATTCACTAGGTTACATGAACCTTTTTGGATAAGAATGTATCTATTTATTATGAAAAGATACTTAATATGGTGACCTTTGGAGTGATTTCTCACTCTTTAAATAGGGTTATTCATTCACTATTGTAATAGATACATATGAGACTTGAATACA
Organism: Solanum arcanum; assembly: GCA_027789145.1. Classification (NCBI taxonomy): domain Eukaryota; kingdom Viridiplantae; phylum Streptophyta; class Magnoliopsida; order Solanales; family Solanaceae; genus Solanum; species Solanum arcanum. The sequence goes on along the minus strand of CM050941.1, from coordinate 68,410,887 downwards.
CTTGAATAAGAAGAAAGTCTTATCTTCCATCTTACTCCTCTTGTCTTCATCTCTTTATATTTATATTGCCATGAGCTTGATTTTATAACATGCCTCACATTTTTATTTTATTTGTTGGAGTTTTTTGTTAGAATTTTCAAAAAAAAATAAATAAAAAGAATATCAAACATGACAATATTTAATTCCTATCATCATCAATGCTATTAACTTAATTTATTTCCTTCCCTTAATCTCATCAATATTAATTTTATTTATAATTTAACTTAAATCACTTTTTTTTCTTTATATTTTCTATTGAAATTTATATATTTTTAATTAAATTTTAAATATTTACACAATTTTCACTTAAATAAAATTATTCTTCCAAAATAAAATATATCTCAATTTTTTTTTTAAGGTTCTATTTTTATTTTCTAAAGACGGATCTTCTTAGAAAAAGTAAAAGAATATATAATAATGACCATATTTAATTCCTACTATCATCAATGTTATTGATTTCTTTTATGCTTCAAATTTTATTTTATTTGCTGAAGTTTTTTAAAAAATAACAAAAAGACTGTTTTTCTTTTTAAAAAAAAGGAATATCATGATGATCATATGTAACTTCATTCATCATCAATGCTATTAATTTATTTAGCTTCCTTCCTTCAAATCTCAATATTAATATTATATTATTCCGTCAAACTACTTTTTTTATTCTTTATATTATATTTTATTTGTTTATTCCTATGAACTAATCATTTGTCTTTTATAAATTATTTCTTTTGCTAAAAGATATGTCTCTCTCATATTAATACATTATGTATATTTTCATGACGTTATTATTATTATTGTTATTGATTAATACTTATGTGTCACGACCCAAAATCACGAGTCGTGATGGCACCTATATTCCCAACCAATAGGTAAGCCAACCAACATATTTTAACAAACTTAACTAACAAGAAGTGAAAAGACAACAATTTCCAAATCTCCAACACTGAGTTCTTATAAGTACGAATGCGGAAAAACTGAAAAAAATTACTACCCAAGAAATGGTGTCATGAGTACAAGAGCTTCTAAATACGATGCAAGTCTGAAACTAAAAAGGCAAATCTAACATAAGGGATATCCTGTCTGAATACTGAATAACAGAATAAGTAAAAGATAGAGGGAGGTGTGGGCCACGGAACAGCCAAGCAGCTCACCACACTCCAAGAGACTCCAAACTCGGACTCAAACTGCTCCTCGAGATGTGCTCCTACTTGGAATCGAATCTGCACCACAAAGAGTGCAACAAGTGTAGTATGAGTACGAAACCACGTGTACTCAATATGTCTCATTGACCGACCACGAAGAAGTAGTGACGGGAGTTATATAAGAAAATAATTTCTTAGATTGTACAAGTATATATATATATATATATTACACTTACTATTTAAGTTTCATCAATAAAGGAAATCAACATTTAATATTTTCCAAACACCAACGAAACATATAGTCATCAAGAATGAATGATGGGATGAAATGCAATGCAATATGATGCCATGTAATGATATGTCTCAGAATACCCAGTACTCACTCAACCGTATATACATGATACTCCTCGGAAATACATCGAGAGTTCATGACCCATGGGGGACTCGCGAGGTCCATATACCGACACAGACGATCTCCACGTGTGCATGGCGGACGATCTCAACGCACTATCATAATATCAAACAATTTTCCTTGACGGACGGTCTCCACGTGCCCAAATTACAATCTTAACATCTCACCATCCCCAGCACGGACGATCTCCACGTGCCCAACTTATACTCAGTCTCATGTCTATGCATGTGCACAATATTATTTCAATAGAGGGGATGATGATGCATCTCAATCAATCAATATGAACATAATACATAACCACCTCAATTATCACAACTATACGGGTGAAATAAATAAAACACCATCACACAAGGAATTTAAGTCAATAATATATCAGCTAATGCCCATATGCTTTGGCATTCTCAAATTTCAATCCACATTCTATAATAGTAATTTTCCTTTTTATAACACCGGTACTCGTACCAATGCCCGTCACACCATTAATACGAGACCACCATTTTTTCCCCTTAACCCTTTGTCTATTTCCATTTTTAATCTTTAATTAGGAAAACGTCCTTCAACAAGTCTAAAAAGTCTTAACATACCTTAGATGCCGAACTTGTGCCATGAATCTTTTAAGATTTTTCCTTTCCTTTTCGCAAGGTTTCGGAACGTTCCCAATCTACCAATTTTGCAATATTCGTAAGTAAGCAATTTTTTTTGTAGACATTTCAAATTATTATATGTCTATCATAGACGCTAAAACTCACTCATATTTTCAACAAACTCCAAATCTTGATACATATTGGTATGCCAAATTTTTCATACTTGCTAAATTTCAAGCCAAGAACTTAACTCTAACCTCTTCAAATGGACTAAATTCAATGTTGGATCATATAAAATGACACCTAATAATTAATTATCTATCTCAATAAAAAAATAAATAAAAAAAATAAAAAAAAAATAAAAACAGAAAAAAAATGATCGCTGGGCAATCAACGGGAATCACTGGCAATTCCCAGAATTCATAACAGTGCCAATTTGTCACATGCCAATCATTGGCAATCATTGCCCAATGATTGGCTCAACACCTTTCCCCATCATTCTTATGCAATATTAATTATACGGGAGGGAAATTTGCAGATCAAATTTCCAGATTTTCACAATACGTCTAGCGATTAAGATTCTATTAGAATATCACCTAATAACCACACTAACGTCCCTAGAAATCCCAATCCGTGATAATAAATAAATTCTCAACTCACTATACACTACATCTCACCCATGAAAACAATTAAAAAAAAACACCCTTAAATAACAACATAAGAATAAAATAATAACAACAATCTAATGCCCTCTGACAACCTATTTTGATATGCAGAATTGAGAAAGAATGAAAATTGCTTGCGTTTACCTGAGCAATTCTTATTGTTTTTCCTCTCGTTAAGTAAACTACGATGAAGTTTACGCCTCCACCCCTTTTATTTTCTGAACAAGAGTATGTTAACCGTGAAACCCCACTAATCTATTATCTATATTACTTATTTAATAAAAGTTTCATCAACTAGGTACTTCCAGTTATCAATAGTTAAAATACCCCCCCTTTAATTTTTTTTTTCCAGAAAGAGTCAAATTAGTCCTAATTCTCAAAACGACCTAGCGGGTCGTTACATCACCTACCACTTAAACAAACGTTCGTCCTCGAACGGTAAAATAAAAGAGCTAACCTGAATGATCAAAAAGATGAGGATATTTACTCCTCATGTCTGACTCTGTCTCCCATGTAGCCTCCTCCACTGGACGATGCTTCCACTGAACCTTTACTGAAGCAATCTCCTTGGACCTTAGCTTCCGAATTTGTCTATCCAAAATGGTGATCGGCTCTTCCTCAAAAGTCAAAGTTACGATCAAGTAACACTGAATCCCATTGAATCACATGATCACCACCCTGATGATACTTCTTAAGCATGGAAATATGAAATACAGGATGAACACCTGACAAACCAGGTGGCAAAGCCAACTGATACGCCACCTCACCAATATGCTCAACAATCTCGAAAGGACCAATATACCTTGGGCTCAACTTGCCCTTCTTTCCAAACCTCATCACACCCTTCATGGGTGAAACCTTCAATAAAACCCTCTCTCCAACCATAAACTCTAAATCACGAATTCTTCGATCTGCATAACTCTTTTGCCTACTCTGAGCCATGAGAAGTCTATCTTGGATCAACTTGACCTTGTCTAAGGACTCCCTCAACAAATCTGTACCCCATGGTCTAACCTCAAATGCATCAAACCAGCCAATTGGAGATCGACATCTCCTGCCATACAAAGCCTCAAATGGTGCAATCTCAATGCTCGAGTGATAACTATTATTGTAAGCAAACTCCGCTAGAGGTAAGAACTGGTCCCACTGACCACCAAAGTCAATCACACACGCCCGCAACATATTCTCAAGAACCTGAATAGTCCGCTCAGATTGACCATCAGTCTGAGGGTGAAAGGCTGTACTAAGATCCACCCGAGTGCCCAACTCTTTCTGCATAGACCGCCAGAAATGAGATGTAAATTGGGTGCCACGATCTGAAATAATAGATATAGGAACCCCATGCAAACGAACTATCTCTTGAATATAGATCTTGGCTAACTTCTCTGAGTTATAGGTAGTCTGAACTGGTACAAAGTGTGCAGACTTAGTCAGTCGATCCACGATGACCCATATAGCATCAAACTTACCCAAGGTACGTGGCAACCCTACCACAAAGTCCATAGCAATGCGCTCCCACTTCCACTCGGTAATGGGCATCCTGCGAGTCATACCTCCAGGCTTTTGGTGTTCATACTTCACTTGCGACAATTCAAACATCGAGATACAAAATCTACTATGTCCCTCTTCATACGACACCACCAATAGTGTTGCTTCAAGTCACGATACATCTTGGTTGAACCGGGATGTATAGAATACCTTGAACTATGAGCCTCCTCCATGATCAATCTAGTCAAATCACTTGTGCGAGGAACACATATCGACCCTTAATCCTCAAAACTCCCTCACTATCAAGAATTGCAGCCTTGGCTTCTCCTTTTAAAACCTTGTCCCTAATCTTACATAAATCACCATCATCAAACTGTTGAGCCCGAATCTGCTCCAACAAGGATGACCTAGCCTCCATATAAGCCAACACCTTACGGATTACGAAATATCAAGTCTCACAAAGCTATTGGCCGTGATTGGACATCCCTAGCTAAAGGACGCTCGCCAACCTGTAACATGGCTAGACTACCCATACTTACTGCCTTCCGACTCAAGGCATCTGCTACAACATTTGCTTTGCCTGGGTGATAAAGAATAGTCATATCGTAGTCTTTGAGCAACTCCAACCATCTCCTCTGCCTCAAATTGAGATCCCTACGATTGAATATATCTTTGGAGACTACGATGATCCGTGAACACCTCACAATGCACACCATAAAGATAATGCCTCCAAATCTTTAATGCAAACACAACAGACGCCAACTCTAAATCATGAATAGGGTAGTTCTTCTCATGAACCTTTAACTGCCTCGAAGCATAAGCTATCACCCTTCCCTTCTGCATCAACACACAACCAAGACCAACCCGCGAAGCATCACAATATACGACAAAACCCTCTCCCTCCACGGGTAGGGTCAAAATCGGAGCAGTAGTCAATAAAGTCTTGAGCTTTTGGAAACTAACCTCACATTCGTCGACCAATCGAAAAGTCACCTCCTTACGTGTCAATCTAGTTAATGGAGATGCAATGGATGAGAAACCTCAACAAACCGTCGATAATAACCTGCAAGGCCCAAAAACTCCGAATCTCGATGGCAAGTAGAGTCTCACCCAATCTCTAACCGCCTCAATCTTCTTAGGATCCACCATGATACCTCTCCTGGACACTACATGTCCCAAGAATGCTACCGAACTAAGCCAAAACTCACACTTTGAAAACTTTGCATAAAGCTTCTCCTTTAGAATCCCAAGAACAATCCTCAAATGATGCTCATGCTCCTCCTTAGTGCGTGAGTATATCAATATATCATCTATGAAGACAATAACAAAGGAATCTAAATACGGTCTGAACACTCCATTCATCAAGTCCATAAAAGCTGCTGGGGCATTAGTCAGTCCGAAAGACATCACCAAAAACTCGTAATGACCATAACATGTTCGAAAAGCCGTCTTAGGGATATCCTCCGCCTCTAACCTTCACCGATGATAGCGGATCTCAAGTCAATTTTGGAGAAAAGCGAAGCACCACAGTGATCAAATAAATCATCAATACGAGGTATCGGATACTTATTTACGATGGTTACTTTGTTCAAGCGCCGATAGTCAATACACATACGCATAGATCCATCTTTCTTCTTCACAAATAACACTTGGAGCACCCAAGGAGATACACTTGGTCTAATAAAACCTTTGCTCAACAAATCCTGCAATGCTTCCTTCAACTCTTTCAATTCATTTGGTGCCATACGATAAGCGAGGAATGGAAATAGGCCGAGTGCCTGGCTCCACATCAATACAAAAATCAATATCTCGATGCGGTGGAAGACACGCAAATCGGTCGAAAATACTTCTGAAAATTCACTCACTACTGGAATAGACTCAAGCATAGGAGTCTCAATACAAGTATCTCGAATGTGGGCCAAGTACGCCAAACATCCTCTCTGTACCAACTGACGAGCCTTAAGGAATGATATCACACCCTTAGAAAAATGACTAAGAGTACCTCTCCATTCTACTATAGGAATTCCAGGCATAGCTAAAGTGATGGTCTTGGCATGACAATTTAAAATTGCGTGGTAAGAAGATAACCAATCCATACCAAGAATCACATCAAAATCTATCATTTCTAAGACCTTTAAATCTGCATGAGTGTCATACCCCATCAAAGTAACAGTACATAAACGATACACTTGATCTACAACTACGTAATCCCCGATGCGAGTAGAAACACGTGTCGGCAAATCAAGAGACTCACACAATATATCGGACTAGGAGCAAAATATGTGGACACATAAGAATAAGTAGAGCCTGGATCAAATAGTACGATGGTGGTCGATGACAAACCGAATAATACACGTGATAACTGACATCGAGGCTTGACCTCCGCCTACCTGAAAAGCATAACGGTGAGAACGACCTCCATCGATTGTGAACCTCCACGACCACCACCTCGACCGGAAGGAGAACCACCTCTACCGAATGAGAACCACCTCTACCATTCATGCACCACCCCTAGTGGAGGTTGTGCGACCACTGAAGTCGGCACGAGAACCACGATGTAAGCCACCACGTCTGGTCCTAGGGCAGTCTCTCACAAAGTGTCCCATATCACCACACTCAATGCAACCCCTACGAGACGCAGTGATGAGAGGAACCTGAATGACCGTAAAGCCCTCCACGAACTACTGTGTCAGAAGATGAACCTGCGAAGCATGTCGAGCTCGAAGAGTTATGCCCAGCGTAATGACCTCAAACGCTGGTATGGCAGCATGAATGGGTCTGCTGGACTGAGGGTGATAACCTCTGCCCAAGTAACCCCGACTCCTAGACGGAGCACCACCATAATCACCTGAATAACGAGTCCTCTTGCCCTCTCGCTGCTCAAATCCCTCACGTCGAATCATCTCCAACTCCTTAGCAGTATCTACCACTTTCTGGAATGGAACACCAGAAGCAGCAACCTGAGAAACTCCTAGACGAATTGGAATAATCGGCCCTTAACAAACCTCCTCACTCTCTCACCTCTGTGGGAAGTATCATCGAAGCATGCCTAGCCAAGGCATGAAATTTACCCTCATACTGCAGAATCGACATACCATTTTGCTGCAAACCCTCAAACTTCGGCCCTCTTGCGCTCCCTCTCATCGCTGCGTGGAACAAATTTGGATAGAAATACGAGTAAACTCACCCAGGATAGTGGATGAGATCCGGTGGCCTACTACTAATATAATCCCTCCACCATCGCTTAGCGTGAGCGATCATCAAACTGTGTAGTCAACTCCATGAGACTCCACTAATCCAAGATTATGCAACCTCTCATGACAACTAACTATAAACTCATATGCATCCTCAGCTAAGTCACCAGTATAAGTAGGAGGATTCATTAGTCTGAACCTCCCAAACATCTTTTGCTCATCAATAGTCATAGAAGTCCTGTTCACCAAATGTGATGTCATATCTGGAAACTCCATACTATCCAAACGAGGAGCTCTGGCCGGTTGGCCGAGTCTGGGAGTCCGAGAATCTGGAGCAACTATCGGATCTGGAGTTTGACCTCCAACACGGTCTGTGAGCCATCAGTGACAGTAACGCGCTCGCTGGGCCATCCTCTAGGATTCCAAACATACGAGTCGGGGTATCTTGAAGCAGGGGGAACAATAGTCTTGGTTGGAGCCTGAGCCGCCCATCCCCTCGACACGATCTTGCACATCCCAGAAGAACATCTGCATCGTGAGGTGCGGTCCTATCATGACCACTGGGTAGCTATTGGTACTTGACCACCCAGTGTGTCGCAATCGGCCCCTACCCCGACCTCGAGCTCGTCCCCTACCTCTACCTCGGATAGGGTTCCCAGAAGCAGGCGCAGGATTAGGATCCTGACCACCACTTGTCGACGTACGATTCCTCGCCGTCTGAGAGAGAATGAGATATCAAGATTAGAATTTCTACAAGGTCAAGTGTGCACGATAAGGAATAAAAGAACAGAATATTTCCTAAATGTCCTATAGCCTCTCGAAGATAGGTATGGACGTCTTCATACCGATCCGCAAGACTCTACTAGACATTGCTCTTGTACTCTTGAGACCGATGAACCTAGAGCTCTGATACCAAATTTGTCACGACCCAAAATCACGAGTCGTGATGGCACCTATATTCCCAACCAATAGGTAAGCCAACCAACATATTTTAACAAACTTAACTAACAAGAAGTGAAAAGACAACAATTTCCAAATCTCCAACACTGAGTTCTTATAAGTACGAATGCGAAAAAACTGAAAAAAATTACTACCCAAGAAATGGTGTCATGAGTACAAGAGCTTCTAAATACGATGCAAGTCTGAAACTAAAAAGGCAAATCTAACATAAGGGATATCCTGCGAATCTTGAATAACGAGAATAAGTAAAAGATAGAGGGAGGTGTGGGCCACGGAACAGCCAAGCAGCTCACCACACTCCAAGACACTCCAAACTCGGACTCAAACTGCTCCTCGAGATGTGCTCCTACTTGGAATCGAATCTGCACCACAAAGAGTGCAACAAGTGTAGTATGAGTACGAAACCACGTGTACTCAATATGTCTCATTGACCGACCACGAAGAAGTAGTGACGGGAGTTATATAAGAAAATAATTTCTTAGATTGTACAAGTATATATATATATATATATTACACTTACTATTTAAGTTTCATCAATAAAGGAAATCAACATTTAATATTTTCCAAACACCAACGAAACATATAGTCATCAAGAATGAATGATGGGATGAAATGCAATGCAATATGATGCCATGTAATGATATGTCTCAGAATACCCAGTACTCACTCAACCGTATATACATGATACTCCTCGGAAATACATCGAGAGTTCATGACCCATGGGGGACTCGCGAGGTCCATATACCGACACGGACGATCTCCACGTGTCTGTGCGGACGATCTCAACGCACTATCATAATATCAAACAATTTTCGCACGGACGGTCTCCACGTGCCCAAATTACAATCTTAACATCTCACCATCCCCAAAGACGGACGATCTCCACGTGCCCAACTTATACTCAGTCTCATGTCTATGCATGTGCACAATATTATTTCAATAGAGGGGATGATGATGCATCTCAATCAATCAATATGAACATAATACATAACCACCTCAATTATCACAACTATACGGGTGAAATAAATAAAACACTATCACACAAGGAATTTAAGTCAATAATATATCAGCTAATGCCCATATGCTTTGGCATTCTCAAATTTCAATCCACATTCTATAATAGTAATTTTCCTTTTTATAACACCGGTACTCGTACCAATGCCCGTCACACCATTAATACGAGACCACCATTTTTTCCCCTTAACCCTTTGTCTATTTCCATTTTTAATCTTTAATTAGGAAAACGTCCTTCAACAAGTCTAAAAAGTCTTAACATACCTTAGATACCGAACTTGTGCCATGAATCTTTTAAGATTTTTCCTTTCCTTTTCGCAAGGTTTCGGAACGTTCCCAATCTACCAATTTTGCAATATTCGTAAGTAAGCAATTTTTTTTGTAGACATTTCAAATTATTATATGTCTATCATAGACGCTAAAACTCACTCATATTTTCAACAAACTCCAAATCTTGATACATATTGGTATGCCAAATTTTTCATACTTGCTAAATTTCAAGCCAAGAACTTAACTCTAACCTCTTCAAATGGACTAAATTCAATGTTGGATCATATAAAATGCCACCTAATAATTAATTATCTATCTCAATAAAAAAATAAAAAAAAAAAAAAAAAAAAAATAATAAAAACAGAAAAAAAATGATCGCTGGGCAATCAACGGGAATCACTGGCAATTCCCAGAATTCATAACAGTGCCAATTTGTCACATGCCAATCATTGGCAATCATTGCCCAATGATTGGCTCAACACCTTTCCCCATCATTCTTATGCAATATTAATTATACGGGAGGGAAATTTGCAGATCAAATTTCCAGATTTTCACAATACGTCTAGCGATTAAGATTCTATTAGAATATCACCTAATAACCACACTAACGTCCCTAGAAATCCCAATCCGTGATAATAAATAAATTCTCAACTCACTATACACTACATCTCACCCATGAAAACAAACAAAAAAAAAAAAACACCCTTAAATAACAACATAAGAATAAAATAATAACAACAATCTAATGCCCTCTGACAACCTATTTTGATATGCAGAATTGAGAAAGAATGAAAATTGCTTGCGTTTACCTGAGCAATTCTTATTGTTTTTCCTCTCGTTAAGTAAACTACAGGTAAGTTTCTGCCTCCACCCCTTTTATTTTCTGAACAAGAGTATGTTAACCGTGAAACCCCACTAATCTATTATCTATATTACTTATTTAATAAAAGTTTCATCAACTAGGTACTTGTAGTTATCAATAGTTAAAATACCCCCCCTTTAATTTTTTTTTTTTCCAGAAAGAGTCAAATTAGTCCTAATTCTCAAAACGACCTAGCGGGTCGTTACATTATGTCTATTTCATATTCTTTGTTTACGTGAAAATATGGACATAGTAGTGTGTACGGTCAATCAAATAACTTTAATCTCTTTTATTGAATAAATACATATAACTAATTTAAAATTTATTAACATAAAAGACTAAAGCTCAAAATTAATCTAATTTAAATTTTTACTTTACTTCTCCAAGTGTAAAAGAATTAGCAAAATGATAAATTTTCATCAATAATAGTTTATATGAAAATCCTTAAAAGAACTATTAGTAGTAAATTCTCTTCCTAATATTATGAATGACAAGTCTAATATTGATTTATCCAATTATTTACGAATTCTAACCTTAAGTAAAAAAGAATCAGCAAAATGAAAATTTTCATCAATAATATTTTATATAAAAAATCCTTAAAAGAACTATAGTAGTAAATTTTCTTCCTAATATTATGAATGACAAGTCTAATATTGATTCATCCAATTATTTATGAATTCTAACCTTTCACATATTGTTATACATAACTTATATTTGATCTTTGTTGTTCTGTTATAATTTACAACATTGAAAACAAAATAAATGAAAAAATCAACAAAGGTTAAAGAAATAAATTATCATATTAACTTTTTAATTTCTCTATTTAGTAAGTATTTTGATCTCAAACTCAAATGTTCTTTTCTTACTCCATGATATGGAAAACATGAAAATTTTGAAATTTTTTATCAACTTGAATTATTATATTTGTTTTGCATTTATAATTTTTTCAATTATTTAGATAAACTCAAGAATCAATAAAGTTACAATGTCAAATTAAATTAAGGTATGATTTCTTAACTGTAAAAATATATATTTTTGTTTCTTCTTTTTTGTCACATAAAAGTTAGAAAATATTATCGAAGTGTTTAAGGTTGAAAAAATCATATAAACTCTGGAGAGTAACTAACAATTTCGTTGATTTATGCTTTAGGTATAAGGTGAAAAGTTTGAGGAAGATTTTTGAGAAAGTGAAAGAAAGGTAGAAGAAAATAACGTGAAGTCTTGGGTTATAATAAAATTATTATTGTAGAAAATTAATGTTTTTCACTTTTTCTTCCCCTATTTATTTTAAGAGTTATGTCACACCTTTCTATACAATGTTCTTGTTTAACTTTTTGGCTTCCTTAATTTTTTTTATCCATTTTCTTGGTTTAATTATTCAAATAAATCTCAATTATTCTTTATCCTACATAGTTAAATACATTAACTTTATTTGTACTAAAGTCTAAATCAGTTTCTTTTTCCCAAGGATAATTATACTACTTATTTGGAACAGTTTTTCACGTCTTCGTCTATAATTAGTATATCAAATAATGTAGAAACATGGAGAGGCTATGAAACGGTAAATATGAAGATGTCCTAACATATTTATAATATCCTTTTTAATTTTCATCAAAAGATTATTGTTTTTCCTCTTAAATATATAAACTCATAACAGAAATATAAAATAAGAAGAGATTTAGCTTTGATCGTCAGATAAATAGGAACAATGGCTATGCTCTTGGCCAATGCACTTAATAAACAGTTTGAGAATACAAAAACTATAATAGACAATGTGTCTTTTTCAATCGTCTTCTCTTCATCTTTCAGTAATTGTTGTTTAATATTTCACGTTAGATTATTATTTCATTGTTGAATCTTCTTTTTTCTTAAAGTTGTATTTAGAAATGTAATGAGATGATAAGTAAGGAAAATCAGAAGGTTAGAAGAGAGTAGCTTGATAATGGGGACCTTGCTTTATTTTATCTTCTTTTATATTACTTGTGTTGTACATATATATATATGCACACATTATACCAGGTTAAATTGTGATTGATTCGTGTGGATATTTTTATTTTTGATTATATAATGAAGTTTTTTGAAATGCTTATTATGTAAAAATTTTATTTAGTTATTTGCTTTAAGAATATCTTAAATATATCTAGTTAAAAGTTATTTAGGTAGGATTTTCATTATAGAAAATGTTTGATTTTTAACGGTATAATGAGTGTAAGTTTAGTATATATAATCAATTTAAAGTGGGTGGGGGATATAAGAGAATAAATTAACTTTGAGTCTATTTTAATAGAAAAATATAAAAAATAATCAAAGAATTTCCATCATATAATTAAAATAGTAATAATGTTACACTTAGACAATAGAGTAAATATAAGATTGATCGAAGTGAAAATATTAATTTTTAATGATCACACAAATTCTCTAGTTAAATATATAACCCTAAATTTTTAGTCATGACTCTGCTTCTTGGCGAAATATATTACTTTGAATGGATCTTTCTATCTTTCTAGTTAATTTTTATCCATTTATTTATAAAGCTATTTTTTGAGCACCTCTATCATTATATACTCAACATTCCGAGAAAATGAGACTTTTGCTAAGTCAACAATGTAAAAAAAACAATAGTGAGATAATGAATTCTGGCTGCCCAAACTAAATTTAAAAAGATAACAGATTCTGAATCCTTAGTAGTTAAAAAATAATAATTAAGATTTAATGGTACCATAGGAGGACTTTTTAGTGAATTGAAGGCTCAAACCTAAGTCAACATCCAAGTAAATGAAGAGAGCAGGAATTCAAAATATGAATAGCTCTAGAGTTGATGTTGGTGGGCCTTACTGTCTACAAAAATTTTCAAATTTGGTTACCAATACATTTTCCTTTGTAAAGATTTACACCCAATTATATAGTAATGTCAAATCTTGTTGCAATAACATATAGTTCGTTTTCTTTTTCGACTCTTATAGCGATTGATTTTTACACAGTGATAAATAATATTTGATTTGATTGTTATGATTTGAAAAAAATGAATATATAAGGTTAAATTTTATATATACATATTTTTGAATGTTTTGAACGTAAATATTTTAATGTCAAATTTTAAATTTAATAATACTTTATATAAATAAAGAAAACACTTTAATGATGGAAATAATATTCACATAATATTATTTATCATATTGTGTACTTAAGTATCAAGATATTTTGGTCAAAATCTCTTAGCCTATTATCAATTGTCTTAATAATTTTATTTTTATAAAAATGGTTAACTATTATATTTATAATATGAAAAAAAGAGAAGATAATTGTAATTTTACAAAGAGCATTAGACCGTTGTTGTTATGTGAAAAATTGTGAATATAGAGGTAAAATATAAGGACGTTGTTATAGAAAGTTCTAATTATACATATTACGCTAATTAGTTGTCTTATATTAAATTGTCTGTAGCAATTTTTAAAATACATTAATTATTAATATCAAAAAAATACTTTTTGAATAATTAGTCCTATTAATATGCTCTTTTATCTAATTAATAATATTATTTCAAAATTAACCAATGACATGTAGAAGAACCCTATACACCATAAAAAGATTTCTTTTACTCGCTTACCGTAATAACAACAACATATTTCAATTCTTTTGAAATATCATAAATAGAGTTTGAAAAAGGTGAAATACACATATACTTTATTTCTATTCTTAAGAAATAAAAAGATTATTTTCAATAAATCTTGGGAGAAGATTTGAAGCATACAATATCATTCAAACACCAAATACTTTTTAGTTTTGGCCACGAGCTTAAGAGGAGCAAATGTATTTCCAAGACAACAAATCTATAGCTTACCAACAAAGCTTTGGAATCAATAAATACTCTATCATTTCTTAATTAAGGATTTCAAGTGCAAGTTTCTTTTAATTCAAAGTCAACTTTGTATTCAGATATAATTAGATCTCAATATATGAATACCAAACATCATTTAAGAAAAAAAAGAAATTTATAATTCAAAAATAGAATTACCAATTTTTTCTAATTAATTAGCAAAAAGCCATGTGTCACGACCCAAAAATGGACGTGATGGCACTTGTCTTATCCCACCAAGACAAGTCAGCCTAAAACTCAACTTATTACAATAAAATGCGGAAAATTTACTATCGACTTATATTATACCCCAAAACCTGGTTGTCACGTGTACAAGCCTCTAAAGTATTACAATTGATTCAAAAGAAAACTCAAGTCTCAAATGAACTTGTTTCTAGAATAGAACAAGAACATAATTAAGGAGAAGAAAGTCTGCTGCGATGGAAACAGCTACCTGACAAATCTCCAAGAAGCCTCAGAAATGAAGAGAATGACAAGTACAACAAAAATCCAGGCTCATAACCTACAAAAATTTGTAGAAGCAAGGGGTGAGTACCAAACCACACGGTACTCAGCAAGTAAACGGCTAAACACAAGCTAAGGGGATGAAATACGGGTACTCCTACCACCCCCAACCGAACCTCCACAACTACAACCTGCATAAACATCACCAACCTAACAACTCACAGTTTATAAAAGCGTAACTCAACAAAAACATTTAGACAAATTACATATCCCCCACAACAACACTTTAACAAATTACATATCCTCCACAACAACACTTTAACAAATTATATATCCTCAACATTAACACTTAAACAAATTAGATATCCTCAATAGCAACACTTCCACAAATTTACATATCCTCAATAACACACTTTATCAAATTACATATCCTCAACAACAACACTTCAACAAATTATATATCCTCAATAACAAGCTCAGATTCAACAATCACAAGTTCCGCAAAAGGCAATCACTAGATCAAGAAACACAATATCAAGTTCACTAATGATAAGTATGTGCAATGTAATGGAATGCAATGTCAAGTATAATGATGCGTGTCCGACCTAGTGATACACACTGCCGTCTCTCGGTCAGGGACCCATGGGGACATATCCGTCCCATGCATCTGTCGCGGCGCACGACACGACCCTCGATAATAGTAACCATCGCGCGCGCGATACGTCCCTCGAAATATAGTATCCATCGCGGCGCGCGATACGTCCCTCGAAATGGTACATCCTCTTAAGTACCCATTATTTCTCAATGCACATAACACTTGCCACAACCAATGCCTCAGAATAATGCAGATGACAAGTTCACACATATAATGAGGAGATGACCATTTTCATAACATCGCACAGTTCACAACCACAAAAACATGAAGTTACATAAACAATGATTCAACAAGCCTTCAACCTTTTCTCAACACATCACACATAAATAATTAATCACATCGCCTTTTGTTATCCCTTTTATTTCATCATTAGAATTAATCAATGTGGACAAGTCAACCCATCACCAATCCCGTTACTCCCAAACATATATCACAAGGAAATACACGCATTCCATACACTTAACAAGAGTTTAGAAATCCACTTGCCTCAATTTATCGAACAATCACTTCGAAACTTTAGCCTTCCTCCTTTGTTGCACTTCCAAATAAAATTCAGTCTATTCAAATAATTAAACACTATAAGGTTTCGAAGTTAACAACACACATATTGCACGTGTCTAGACTAAACCAAAAAAACTCACGCAAATTTATAATTAAGTTCCTAAGTTTCAAGATTAGGATTAAATTTTTAATTTCTTTTCAATATCATAAATCTTAAGACATTCACTTAATACCATATACCTAATACTTAATTATATAAATTAATATATCAAAACTTAAATGATAATATGGAAACTATTAAAAGGATCTCAAATTGATCCCAATTTATATCACCCGTATTTGAACACCAAAATAAAGATATTTCATGAAATACTTTTATACGGAAGGCTTCTTGCATGTCTATTTACCTCTCTTCCCAATAATTGTTTTATGATCATCAACAATTGGTCATAATTACTTAATGACTAAGGTGAAATTTATGCTAAATAACATATGCATACATGTACACGTAATTAAAAATTAGTTTCACATATTAGTGTAAATTATACACGTTTTAATCTAAAAATCTACTTCTAATTACATAAAAACTTAATAGAAAGGATGAAAATAATTACCTTGACGCCTTGAGATGAAAATATTGATTTTTCTCCTCCTTTTTCCTTTTCTTTTCTCCCTTTCTTTTCTTTTCTTCTCTGTTCTTTTTCACGTCGTTCTTTTCTTTTTCTTTTTCTCAGCCGTCACAGGCTTTTACAATTTTAGGGCACTTTGCCCCTTTTTTTTATTATTATTTTATTCATTTATTTCATTAATTACTTTTCTATTTTTTTTTCTATTTTTTTTTAAATTATTTTTTTAGCAATAAAATAATCTTTTATTAAATCTAAGATCATGTCACTCATTGTTACAAGTCATATAAATTATTTATAAAATCTACTAAAAAAGTTATTATAAAAATAATAGTTGGAATTTCTAAAACGACTAAGAGGGTCGTTACACCATGCCACATACATAAAACAAACTACAATAATTAAAATTAACTTTAAAATAGATTTGATCAACTCTTAAGATAACTTAAATCTAAATTTTTAAGACAAATGTTTTAGAAGGGCAATATCCATTTGAAATCATTTCCATTATTGGAGGTGCAAATTTTCATGAATTGGCTTGAAATAATTACAATAATTAACTTTTTGAGATTATAGACAAGGACATTTACTTAAAGTGGTGATGAGACTAAAAAAAGTGAATATCTACATAACCAGGCAACTTACTTGAAAAAAGATGTTTTCAAAACTAATCAAATGAAACAACGTATTGGAAATGGAAAGAGCAAATTAATTTATTTTTATATCAATAAAAGTAATTTAAAAAATGAAAAGAAATAACCAAAACGAAAATAAAGAGGAGTCGTTAATTATTTTCTAGTTGTTGAGTGTAGAAAGGGCAGATATGGAATTTGAGATTTTATGCAATAGGGCAAAGTAGGAAATGTCAAATATTATTAATAGGGCGTTATTAGTTGGTATGGTAGCAACGTCCAACAGAAAAATGAAAAAGAAAAAAGAAGAGGAAATATAAACTATAGTATATAATTATATTATTTAAAGAAATAACACCGATGAGGAGGAGTATGATTGGATAGACGGCCTGTCATTTTAAGCTTCTTAAAAGATAACGTCCCCACAATCAAAATTATCGGATGTCCGATTAAATTTAAATTATGTATTATAAAATTTATTTAAAAATAATATTTTAATATAATTAATTTTTATATTTATAATTAAAATTCAAAATTTATAATAAAAAATAAAATAATTTCACGACATTAATACAATCAATATATTCATATCCCTTGTATTACTTTTAGTTACTAAGGAGATTGAATAATCTTAAATAGGCACGAGTCTACCTATTTAAGTTGATAAAGACATTTTTCCATATTATTCGGCTATACTTAGAAAAAATTGTGGACTTCAACTATATTTTATATTTTCTTTCTTTTATTTTAATTCGTTTATTTGAATTTTGCATGTCTTATAAATTAATGATTTATGTGAGTGTTTTATCATAATATTCATATTGATTGATATACAATTTTAGATTTTGAAAAAAGATTTAAGGAATAAGTAATTAATATTGAAGGTATATGTGGAAAAAAAAAAACTTAATAAGCTAAAAGTGAGAATCAGCGTTTGGACATGCGATTTTACGCTGATTCCATCTTATGATTTCATATCATGAGATGCAATTCCATATTCTCCAAAAACCATGATATGCAATTTCATATCATGATTTGAAATATTTTTCATACAAAAATTGATTCACAAGTTTATATTTTGTTAAAACAATTTCACATTTATATCTACTAACAATTTATTTCATATGTAAATAAAATTTATAATCACATCCTTACTTTATAAAATTTATTATTCTCACAAACATAAAATTTATTATTCTCACGAATATATAGTCACTTTAACTCACACTAACCAATTGTTTAGTAATAAATTTGTTCTCTTTATATACTTCAACACCTAATTTATTACTTATATCATTCTGTATTTAATACAACTCAAAGTAATAATAGCTGGTTCCTCTTCTCGCTTACATGATGGAGAAATGCAAGTTCAAATTGAAAATTGTCTGTGCAATGTGGGAGGATTATATCAAAGGCTAGTACACTACAATTAATGTTCAATTTTTTTATTGAATTAAAGTTTGATGTATTAAAATTAGAAGAAACAATTACTTAAGTGGAGAACAAGTACCTTTGTAATAATTTATTATGCAATTTTATAATTTTTTAATTTATTTGGTAAGACTGAATAAACAATTGGGGTTGTTTCAATAGTTTTACAGCCTATGAGTTTCTTATGTTTATGAGAAAATATATAATACAAAAATTTCATATCATATATCCAAACAAAATTTTAATTTCATCTCATAATTCCATATTATAATATCATATCATGATACCATATCACATGCCCAAACATGTTCATTGGTCAACGACATCATTTCTAAAAGAATGAGGTGCCTTTGTGGAGCGTGTAAGGGTTGTGTACTCCATAGTGAAACTATAGATAACATGCTTTTCAGGTGTCTTAGCGCTCATTTAGTTTGAAATTTTTTTCCAATTAATTGGCCTAATTAGAAAATACTATGAGTTTCGCTAGATGGTGGAATGATCGTTTTACCAATGCTAAACAACATATTGATTCTATTGCGACTATAAAATTATGTCTATCATGTGATAAATTTGGAAGGCATGAAATTAGAAGAGTTCCAACGAAAAAATTATGAACTAATGATATTGTAAACGAAGCTCTTTTTTATTTTCATGAGTATGACAACAATTTGCTTCCTACACTTTCTCCAACAATTATCTGCTTGTAAAAATGATAAAAGTATAATTGTTGATATTATTTTGTTTGGAGTTGCTAGTCTACATAAGGAGAAGAAGACGTCAATCATTGGTGGTGGCTATGGCCTATGAATAGTTGTGATAATCTGCTTCAAGCCTTCAGTACCCCAATATTCAATATGTTGTGCGGAATTCGAGATAATACGAGAAAATATAAACGCAAAAAACAAGACAACAGATTTACGTGGTTCACCAATAAATTGGCTACATCTACGGGGAAGAGAGGGAGCAGTTCTATTATGGAGAGGCAAAAACAGAATTACAGAATAGGGTTTGCCATAGCGTCTATATATAGAGCCTGTTTGGCTCAGCTTAAAAGTTGGTCAAACTGACTTAAAAGCTGGTTTTTGACTTATTTAACTGTTTGGCAATACTCAAAATAGCTTATTTTAAGTTAAAAAAAAAACTTATTTTAAGCCAAAAGTTAAAAGCTGGGGTAGGAGTGCTTTTTTTTTTTAGCTTATAAGCTGTTTTAAGTTGACCATATTTTTATGTTTTTTCCCTTAATATTTTTATACAATCTCCAAATTACCCATATAACCCTAACATCTCTTTCTTCTATTTTTTTCTTTTCACGTTTGGCATAACAACTTCAGCACTTTTATCCAAACGCATAACTCCTTATTTTAAAAATAAGTTTCAGCACTTTCAAAAATACTTTTTTAAAGCTACTTTTTTTTAAGCCCATCCAAACGGGCCCATAGTGCTAAGCTACGCCCTAAAAGGCTTGGGCCCAACATATAGTGCGAGACCCCCGTCCTTTCTGTTGTAACGGGTCCGATTCAAGGCATTCAACAAATCTCCACCTTGACTTGAATTCTCCGAACAGATTCTTCAGACGCACTATGATAGTGCCAGGCCTCCCTCTCTTCCTCAGAATTGCCCCGCAGGGCAATTAACAGCTTCTGATGTTGAGCAAGTCCAAACAGTGTTGAAACTTGCTCTGTGGAACCGGCTTTGTGAACATATCAGCAGGATTATCAGCAGTTCCTACTTTCTTCACCTTGATTCTCTTCTCACTTCTCAGAAAATGATACCTTANNNCAATATGCTTGGTTCTCTCATGATGGACTTGATCCTTGGCTAGACAAATTGCGCTCAAACCACACAATACACCGTAGCTTTGATCATGATGCAGACCAAGATCACTAACCGACCCTTTCGGCCAAATCCCTTCTTTGCGGCCTCTGTCAAGGCCATGTACTCCGCTTCCGTAGTAGACAAAGTCACCAGTAGGTTGCAAAGTTGCCTTCCAACCGAGCAGATCCTCGAGGGTAAACACATAGCGGTCATCGATCTTCTTGTGTCAACATCTCCAAAGATAGTCGAATCGAATAGCCAAGAACCAAGCACCGAGTATCACCTCCATAAATGAGACCAACGTCGGATGTACCTCTAAGGTACAGGAAAATTCTCTTCACACCGCCAATGTTCTCTCCCTGGTTGTCCCATGAATCGCTCACTACATCGATCAGATGTGCTAAATCGGCCTTATGCACCATAACATACATCAAACTTCCTACGACCTTGGCATAAGGGACTCGTGACATATACTCCTTCTCTTCTTACGATTGGAGCGAACATGGCGGTGAGATGGATATTGACAAAGACTGGGGGTATCAATAGACTTAGATGAATACATGCCAAACCTCGCCAAGACCTACGAATGTAGCTTCTGCGTGACAAGAAAAGTTTCCTTCTCTCTCTGTCTCTAATGATCTCCATCCCTAGAATCTTCCGAGCGGCTCCCAGATCCTTCATCTCAAACTCAGCACTAAGTAAACCCTTCAGCTTCTGAATGTCATACTTCTTCTTTGCGACTATCAAAGATATCATCTACATAAAGCACGGATAGATGAATGAATCATCCTTGAGCCTATTGTAGTAGACACAACAATCATATGAGCTCCGAGTATAGCCCAACTTCACCATATAGTGTCAAACCTTTTGTACCATCGCCTTGGAGATCGCTAAGTCCATATAAGGACTTCTTCAACTTGCAGACGTGATTTTCCTTCCCTGGAACTTGGAAACCATCCGGCTGAGTCATGTATATCTCTTCCTCCAACTCTCCATGTAGAAACACTGTCTTCACATCAAGTTGTTCAAGCTCCAGATTTTGATGTGTAACTATCGCTAGTAACACTCGGATGGAAGTATGTCTGACCACTGGTGAGATGATCTCATTGTAGTACACTCCCTCTCTTTGGTTGAAACCTCTGGCAACAACCCTGGCTTTATACTTGACTCCTTCTGCTGGTGATATTCCTTCCTTCTTCTTGAAAACCCATTTGCAAGTAATAATCTTTCTCCCCGAAGGCTGTATGAACAAATCCCATGTCTGATTCTTGTGTAGGGACTCCATCTCATCTCCCATAGCAGCAAACCATTTTTCAGAATCAGGACTTAAAATGGCTTCTTTGTAAGTAGACGGCTCAGATGTATCTACCTCTTCAGTAACCTGCAGTGCATAACCCACCATGTCCTCAAAACCATACCTCGTAGGTGGCCGAACTCCAACCCTCCTTGGCCGATCTTGAGCTATACTCCGATGGATATCTGATGGCATAGATTCTGGAATATCAGTTTCTGTATGTGGCTCTTGATCCTCCTCTTCAGGTTCTTTCAAATCGCTCTCGTTCTGAATGACTTGAAACTCCACCTATTTATCAAGACTCTCAGTTTCTGACGTAGTTGTAGGCTTCACAATGGTTCTAAGAAGAGAACTTTCATCAAAGACAACGTTCCTGCTCATAAT
The DNA here is from genome assembly GCA_027789145.1 of Solanum arcanum. Taxonomy (NCBI): domain Eukaryota; kingdom Viridiplantae; phylum Streptophyta; class Magnoliopsida; order Solanales; family Solanaceae; genus Solanum; species Solanum arcanum. Next base: position 68,388,601 of record CM050941.1, on the reverse strand, counting down.
AACCCTCTTTTCTGCTGTAGACCAGATTCTGAAACCTTTCACTCCATCTCCGTAGCCCACAAATACTCCCTTTTTAGCTCTTGGTTCTAACTTACCTTCACTGACGTGATAGTAAGCCGTACAACCAAAAGCTTTGATTTGAATAATCAGAACTTTTCCCGACCACATCTCCATAGGTGTCTTGCATTTGTATGCACGTGTGGTCCGCGGTTAATCAAGTAGCAAGTTGTACTAACCGCACGCCTGTAATCTTCTATCTAGCCCAAAGTTAGAGAGCATGCACCTTGCTCTCTCCGAGTGTTTGATTCATCCGCTCGGCTACACCGATTCTGCGTGGTGTATTTCGATCGCATAATGTCGAGCAATCCCTTCATCCTTACGAAATTGATCAAATTCGGACTGCCAAATTCCACCATTATCAGTTCACAACCTCTTGATCTTCTTCCCTGTTTGATTTTCCATCAAAATTTTCCACTCCTTGAACTTCTGGAAAGCTTCACTTTTATGCTTCATCATGTACACCCAAGTCAACCTTGAGTAGTCATCAATAATGGACACAAAGAATCTGCAGCCTCCCAAAGACTCAACACGGCATGGACCCCAGCAATCAGAATGGATATAATCAAGTGTGCCTTTTGTTCTGTGAATGGCCTTTGGAAACTTGTTGCGATGTAGTTTTCCAAAGACACAATGTTCATAAAACTCTAGGCTCTTAACCTTATGACCAGCAAGAAGATCCTCCTCGACAATTTGCATCCCTCTTTCACCCATATGACCAAGTCTCATGTGCCATAACTTAGTCATATCCTTCGGTGAACTTCCGACGATGCAACACGGGTCGAACTCAGAACCGTGGAACCTTGTAGAAAATACAAAGTACCACGCATGACACCTTCGTAATCGATTTGAACCCTTCCGCACTGGGCAAGACTCCATCTTTTCCCGACCAGGTAAATCCCTTACTGTCCAAAAGACTGAGAGATATCAGATTTTTCGTCATCAATGGAACGTGCCTGACCTCGTTCAATGTGCAGAAGCTACCGTCATGTGTCCTTATCTTGATCGAGCCTGTCCCAACCACCTTGCAGACAGAGCTGTTGGCCATCGAGATGCTGCCTCCGTCTACTTGCTCATAAGTCGTGAACCACTCTCTCCTAGGACAGATGTGATAGGATGCCCCAGAATCGAGAACCCACACATCTGAATGATGAGTGTGCTCATCCGCGACTAGGGCAATGTCTTCTTCAGACCGTGTCTTCTTCAAAGAATGTTAATAGAAACCGATTGTTTTTCCGATTGCTTCTTCTTCTTCGGACAATCAAATTTCCGGTGTCCCTTCTCCTGCGGTAATTACAAACATCATCCGCTTTGCACCCTTCGACATCGGCTTCTTTTTCTTTCCGCCGTTTTTCCTTCCGCACCATTCTTTGGTGAGCAGGCGAGAAGGTTGTATGTCTGTACTTGTGCCGTTAGCCTTATGCGTAATTCCTCGCTATGAAGGCCGATCGACTTCTTCCAAATGACACAAGATCTTTCCCAACAATGAGCGATTGAACAAAATTCTCAAACGACATTGGGAGAGATACTAATGTAATCGAGCAAAGATCTTCATCCTCGATCTTCACATCGATATTACGCAATTCTAGTAACAAAGTATTCAATTGCTCTAAATGTTCCCTGCGTTGTGTACCTTCAGCCATTCGTAAACCGAATAGACGCTGTTTCAGAAGTAGCTTGTTGGTTAGAGATTTTGTCATGTACAAACTCTCCAGCTTCAACCACAAACCAGCAGCAGTCTCTTCATCCGAGACCTCCGTGATGACGTCATCCGCGAGACACAGCATGATCGTCGAGTGCGCCTTTTCCTCCAGAATCGCCATCTCAGAAGAACGACGGCGTTCTTGTCTTTCGATAACGGCGCCTAGAAGCCTTGCTGTTTCAACAAAGCCCGCATCTTGATCTGCCATAAACTGAAACTGTTCCTCCCTGTGAATTTATCGATTTTCACGTTCAAAGCAGACATCTCAAATTATCTAAAAAACACTGATTAACCGAGAGGCTCTGATACCAATTTGTTGTGCGGAATTCGAGATAATACGAGAAAATATAAACGCGAAAAACAAGACAATAGATTTACGTGGTTCACCAATAAATTGGCTACGTCCATGGGGAAGAGAGGGAGCAGTTCTATTATGGAGAGGCAAAAACAGAATTACAGAATAGGGTTTGCCATAGCGTCTATATATAGTGCTAAGCTACGCCCTAAAAGGCTTGGGCCCAACATATAGTGCGACACCCCCGTCCTTTCTGTTGTAACGGGTCCGATTCAAGGCATTCAACACAATATGTGAAAAAAAAGCATCAATGTGTTAGGATCGAAAATAAGAAGGTGTATACGAGGAAGCTAGCAAAGCAAACCTCGAAAGACCACGAGTAAGAAGACAACGGGAAATATACCAAAAGACACAAAGATTTATGTCACGACCCAAATCCGGACCGCGACTGGCACCCACATCTACCCTCCTATGTGAGCGAACCAACCAATTTAACCCTTAACATTTCAATATATAACAACAGAAAATAATGCGGAAGACTTAACTCATTAATAAAACAATTCAAAACTATTATTAATATCCCCAAAATCTGGAAGTCATCATCACAAGAACATCTATCTCAAATTACTAAACTAGGAATGTCTAAGAAGCTAAAACAAATACTAGCTAGTCCATGCCGGAAGTTCAAGGCATCAAGACTTGAAGAAGAAGACCACCCAAGCTAGACGCATTAGCTCACCCCGAATTTCCGATGAAGTGAAGGCGGCTAGATCTCTTTGTTGAGTTGAAGTTGACGGAACGCTTGTTGCATTACACAAATAACAAAGAAGAAAAACATAAAAGTAGGGGTCAAGACAACCACACGCGTCTTGAGTAGATATCATCGGCTAACTCAAAATAGGGAACAGTATATATCAATAATAATGCAAATCAACTACAATACTCAACATGTAGCAATAACAACATGAGTTCATCAATGATTACAACCGAGTTCACACATGAGGACTCAAGCCTCAATACCATACTCATTTGGGAATTAAGTTCATTAGATTGAGTATATTCATTATCTTTCAAGATTTATTATCTTTCTTCCTCTTGTGTCGGTANGTGACACTCCGCTCCTCTATTTCTATCCTGGTGCTTAACGTGGCACTCCGATCCTCATATACTATCCTGGTACCTAACGTGGCACCCGATCCATATTCTATCCTGGTGTCGGAACGTGACACTCCGATCCTCATATTCATTCTATCCTGGTACCGAACGTGGCACCCGATCCTCATATTCATTCTATCCTGGTACCTAACGTGGCACCCGATCCATATTCTATCCTGGTGTCGGAACGTGACACTCGATCCTCATATTCATTCTATCCTGGTACCGGAACGTGGCACCCGATCCATATTCTATCCTGGTGTCGGAACGTGACACTCCGATCCTCATATTCATTCTATCCTGGTACCGGAACGTGGCACCCGATCCACTAATTCTCATTATATCCGTTCATCAAGCCTTCTCTATACCAAGGCATCATCAATCCCATCACTTTAATTCATCAAGCCTTCTTTTATACCAAGGCATTATCATTAATAAGTAGATTAAAGTTTCTTCCAAGTTTTGGGATTCAATAGCTTCGTCATGCTTATTTATTCATAATTACATAATAACATCATTCATGCAAGCATACAATTAAGCATATAGAAGGGTTTTACAATACTACTAACATATATCATTCGCTATTAAGAGTTTACTATGAATAACATGAAAACCATAACCTACCTCCAATCAAGAATTGGAATCAACAAGAATTCTCCCAAGCTTTGCTATCCTCTTTGTTTTCTCTCTTTCTCGCTCGACTTTCCCTCTCTCTTTTCTTTTTCTGTTTGTTTTATTCAAACCCTCCTTCTTTTACCCTAATTAATGTATAATTAAGAATAAAAGAGGACAATAAACCCTCTAATTAACTTAAGGTTACCTAATTTAACCCCTAAGTAATTAGACTTATTAATGTTACCCTCAATCTTTATAATTAAGGAAAGAATAGTCAAAACGACTTTAAAGCGTGTGGAGAAATCCTAAATCGCTCGGGATTGTGCGGCTGCGCGACGGTCGTCACGCCGCGACGGTCCACACAAAGCCGTCGTGTCTCCCAGGACTCCAGGTGGTGCGACGGCCGTCACCCTGCGTGACGGTCCGTCCCGCCCTCCGTCATGACGGTCGAAACTTCGTTTTCTTGCATCAATTTCTCAAAAGTTGAAGTGTTTTGCAGCGGGACTCACGACGGTTCGTCGTGGATGTGACGGCACGCCCCTGCAGTCCGCTACAACTTACAGAGTCGATTTTTCAGTACCCAATTTCAAAACTCTAAGTGTCATGGAACGACACTCCTCGATGGGCCGTCGGGACCACGACGGTCCGTCGTTCCATCCGTTGTCGGCCGGTTTTTCCAGAAATGGACTCTGTTGCTCAAAACGACTAAACAGGTCGTTACAATAGATACCAATTTACCCATCGTTCGTCCCCGAACGATCAAAAGAAGAAAAACAATGGCGAAAAGGAGTACCTGAATCTGTAAACAGATGTGGGTATTTCTCTTGCATATCTGCCTCCTTCTCCCAAGTAGCCTCTTCAACGGGTCGATTCTTCCATTGAACTTTGATGGATGCAATCTCTCTCGACCTCAACTTGCGAACCTCTCTATCTAATATAGCAACAGGCTCCTCCTCATATGACAAGTTCTCATCCAACAAAACTGAATCCCAACGGATGATGTAGTTTCCATCTCCATGGTATCTTTTCAACATGGACACATGGAATACCGGATGTACTCCGGACAGCCCCGGGGGCAAGGCTAACTCATAAGCCACCTCCCCTATTCGCTTAAGCACTTCAAATGGTCCAATATACCTTGGACTTAACTTACCTCTTTTGCCAAACCGCATCACCCCTTTCATAGGTGAAACCTTCAACAAGACTTGTTCACCCTCCATGAACTCCAAGTCTCTAACCTTTCGGTCTGCATACTCCTTTTGTCTACTTTGCGCCGCTAGAAGCTTTTCTTGAATAGCTTTCACCTTCTCCATAGAATCTCTCAACAGATCAGTCCCCCAAGGTCTAACTTCAAAAGCGTCAAACCAACCAATGGGAGACCTACATCTCCTCCCATACAATGCTTCAAATGGAGCCATGTCGATACTAGAGTGATAGCTATTATTGTATGAAAACTCCGCTAAGGGTAAGAAGCTATCCCAATGGCCACCAAACTCTATCACACATGCACGAAGCATATCCTCCAAGACTTGAATCGTTCGCTCAGACTGACCATCGGTCTGAGGATGGAACGCAGTACTAAGGTCCAACCTAGTACCCAATTCCGCATGTAATGTTTTCCAAAACTTAGAAGTAAACTGCGTACCTCTATCCGATATGATGGAGAGTGGAACTCCATGCAATCGAACAATCTCTGAGATATAGATCTTGGCTAACTTCTCTGCGTTGTAAGTTACCTTGACCGGAATAAAATGAGCAGACTTAGTTAACCTATCAACAATCACCCAAATGGAGTCATACTTACCCATTGTCTTTGGAAGACCAACCACGAAGTCCATCGCGATTCTCTCCCATTTCCATTCAGGAATAGGCATTCTCTGAAGTGTTCCTCCGGGCCTTTGGTGTTCATACTTTACTTGTTGACAGTTTGGACACTTGGCAATAAAGTCAACAATATCACGCTTCATTCTACTCCACCAAAAGTGTTGCTTTAGGTCACGGTACATCTTGGTCGCACCCGGATGTATAGAATACTTTGAACTATGAGCCTCTGTCAGAATAGTGTTGATCAAATCATCAACTCGGGGTACACATACCCTTCCCTTGATTCTCAAAACACCTTCCTCATCGATTTGTGCTTCCTTAGCCTCTCCTTGCAACACTTTGTCTCGGGTTCGCCTTAGTTTCTCATCATCAAACTGTTTTCCCTTAATCTTGTCAAGAAAAGAAGATCTCGACTCCAGACTAGCTAACAATCCTCCCTTCTCATTTACTTCTAACCTCATCAAATCGTTAGCCAAAATCGCACTTCTCTAGCCAACGGGCGCCTAAGCTTGCAAATGGGCTAAACTTCCCATGCTTCCCGCCTTTCTACTCAAAGCATCTGCCACCACATTCGCCTTCCCCGGATGATACAAAATAGTGATGTCGTAGTCCTTTAGTAGTTCCATCCATCTCCTCTGTCTCAAGTTCAAATCTTTCTGAGTAAAGACATACTGAAGGCTACGATGATCCGTATAGACCTCACACTTAACCCCATATAAATAGTGTCTCCATTGCTTTAGTGCAAACACTACCGCGGCCAACTCCAAATCATGGGTCGAATAGTTACGTTCATGCACCTTTAATTGCCTCGAAGCATAAGCAATTACACTCTTCTCTTGCATTAGCACTGCACCCAACCCAGAATAGGATGCATCACAATACACAATGAAGTCCTTACCTTCCACTGGCAAGGTGAGAATGGGTGCGGTAGTCAATAAAGTCTTGAGCTTTTGAAAGCTTTCCTCACACTCATCCGACCATACAAATGGAACATTTTGCTTAGTCAAGTTCGTCAATTGGGAAGCAATAGAAGAGAATCCTTTGACAAATCGGCGGTAGTAGCTAGCTAACCCAACAAAGCTCCTTATTTACGATACATTAGTGGGTCTTACCCAATTCTTCACTGTCTCAATCTTAGATGGATCTACCATCACTCCTTCCTTAGAAACCACGTGCCCCAAGAAGGACATTTGCATCTAGCCAAAATTCACACTTAGAGAACTTGGCATAAAGCTTTTTCTCCTCAACATTTCCAATACTATTCTCAAATGTTCCTCATGTTCCCTCTTGCTCTTGAGTATACCAATATATCATCAATAAATACGATTACGAAGAGGTCCAAATATGGCTTAAAAATCCGTTCATCAAGCTCATGAACGCAGCAGGGCATTCGTAAGACCAAAAGACATCACCACAAATTCGTAATGCCCATACCTCGCTCAAAAGCGGTCTTTGGCACATCCGTTGCTCGTATTTTCAATTGATGATAACCGGATCTCAAATCAATCTTAGAAGACACAAGCACCTTGTAATCGATCGAACAAGTCATCAATGCGAGGAAGAGGATACTTGTTCTTTATGGTTACCTTGTTTAGTTGTGCGTAGTCTATGCACATCCGAAAACTCCCATCCTTCTTCTTCACAAACAAAACGGAGCACCCCAAGGGATGACTTGGTCTAATGAAGCCTTTGTTCAATAACTCTTGAAGTTGTGCCTTTAACTCTCTTAACTCCGCGGGAGCCATTCTATAAGGGGGTATAGAAATGGGGCGAGTACCCGGTTCAAGATCAATGCAGAAGTCAATATCCCTATCTGGTGGCATACCAGGAAGATCTGCGGGGAACACATCCAAAAATTCTCGAACTACCGAAACTGATTCGATTGAGGGTACTTGAGTAGTGTCATCCTTGAGATGTGCCAAGAAAGCTAAACACCCTTTACTAACCATTTTCTTAGCACGAAGAAAGGATATGATACGCACCGGATTAGAAGTGTAGTCGCCCTCCCACACTAACGGATCTCGCCTGTGCTTGGCTAACGCCACCGCTTTAGCATTACAATCCAAAATTGCAAAATTCGGGAAAGCCAAGTCATACCTGAATTACATCAAAATCACCCATTTCTAAGATAACCAAATCTACGTAAGTGTTGCTCCCCACAAAATTCACCAAACAAGACCTATACACTTTTTCAACTACCACAGACTCACCCACCGGAGTAGAAACACGAATAGGCATATCAAGTAATTCACAATATAGATTTAGACCATTAGCAAATGATGAAGATACATATGAAAACGTGGAGCCAGGGTCAAATAATATAGATGCCATGCAATCACAAACCAAAAGATTACCTGTGATAACAAAGATCGACGCCTCCGCTCAGATCTCCCAGGGAAAGCATAACAATGGGCCCTATCGTTTGTGCGTCCATTGCCCTACCATGTTGCGTAGTAGTGGCTCCGTTTGCCCTTCACCTCTGCCGTTTTGGTGACCACCATTACCTCGGCCACCACGCCTCGGAATAACGACCTCTACCATTACCACCCCTACCTCTAGCGGTGGGGTTCAGTAACTCTGGTTTGGACAATACCTCTTAATGTGTCCAATCTCTCCACACCCATAACATTCTGCGGGTTCACGATCGGCCTCTCGGAGAAGTGTTGACCGCTCGAGGTGGACTCCCAACTACGATGCTGTAGTGAAGATCAGATTGGTCGATTGGAGTGACCTCAGGAGTTACGTCCTCTAGAATAAGAACCATTAAACTCACCTCCTTCGAAACCTCTTCAATGTAGGCGTGGTGGTGAAGTCATCCGGTTTCACTCCTTCCACCTCTATCACAAAGTCTACCACCTCTTGGAAGGATGTTCTTTGTTGCCGCTATCTGCAAATTTGAAATCCGCACTCGCCTCAATCCCTTCACAAAACGGCGGATCCGTTCTTGTGGATCAAACAGAGTTGGGTGGCGTGTCTGGATAAGGCGCGAAATTTAGCCTCAGATGCATTAACCGTCATTCTACCTTGCTCAGGACTCAAGAACTCATCCCTCTTCCTATCCCTCAAGGTCCGGGGATATACTTTTCCATGAACAAACTCGAGAATGATTCCCAAGTCATAGGTGGTGCCTCTGTTGGTTGACACTCAACATGTGAACGCCACCACATTTTGGCGTTCCTTGAAACCGATAGCTCACGAACTCGACACCAAACCTCTCTACTATACCCATCTTGTGTAGTAGCTCATGACAATCAACCAGAAAATCGTAGGCATCCTCTCGATTACGCACCCAAAGACTGGAGGTTTCAATTTCAAGAACTTCTTGAAAAGTTCATGTTGATCGTTTGTCATAATAGGCCCGATGAGTCAGGCGTGGAAATGTGCCCATTCGATGGTGCATCCATGCGGAGCCATAGTAGCCGCATGTCGTACCTCAAACCGGAGGTGTTGGTGCGAAACCCTGGAGGTGCTCGACCGTGATCGGATAACCCGCTAAGATAAGCGAGAACACGATTGATCATATCCGGGGTAGGTTGAGGTGGCATTTCCTCATTCTGCACTTGCTCATTCACCCCATCCTCCCCTTCTCTTATCACCTCTTGATCGGTGGAGGAGTCACCGCCTAGCATCGGATGGGCTAGGTGCTCGTCCTCTTCCTCTAGAGGACGCCCTCCCACGACCTCTACCACGGCCTCTTGCCGTTGTTCTCCTCGAGCCACTGACCCGGTGGTGGCTCGGATATTTCTTCTTTGTGCCGTTGTTCTTCTTTCAGTGCGGTCGTTGCTCTAGTTCTAACCATCTGCGAAGTAGAGTGAAGATGGTCGATACCACCAGATCGCCTAGATACCAATTGGACTCAAGTAGTAGCACGAAAGAAAGAATGAAAGAGTGGAATTTTCCTAAAGTCTTATAGCCTCTCAAGGAAAAGTAAAGGCGTCCCCTACCGCTCCTTAAGACTCTACTAGACTGTTCTTGTGTGATGAGACCAACGAACCTAATGCTCGATACCAAGTTTGTCACGACCCAAATCCGGACCTTGTGGCACCCACATCTACCCTCCTATGTGAGCGAACCAACCAATTTAACCCTTAACATTTCAATATATAACAACAGAAAATAATGCGGAAGACTTAACTCATTAATAAAACAATTCAAAACTATTATTAATATCCCCAAAATCTGGAAGTCATCATCACAAGAACATCTATCTCAAATTACTAAACTAGGAATGTCTAAGAAGCTAAAACAAATACTAGCTAGTCCATGCAGGAAGTTCAAGGCATCAAGACTCAAGAAGAAGACCCACCCAAGCTAGACGCATTAGCTCACCCCGAATTTCCGATGAAGTGAAGACTGGCTAGATCTCTTTGTTGAGTTGAAGTTGATTGGAACGCTTCTTTGCATTACACAAATAACAAAGAAGAAAAACATAAAAGTAGGGTCAAGACAACCACACGCATTGAGTAGATATCATCGGCTAACTCAAAATAGGAACAAAGATATATCAATAATAATGCAAATCAACTACAATACTCAACATGTAGCAATAACAACATGAGTTCATCAATGATTACAACCGAGTTCACACATGAGGACTCAAGCCTCAATACCATACTCATTTGGGAATTAAGTTCATTAGATTGAGTATATTCATTATCTTTCAAGATTCATTATCTTTCTTCCTCTTGTGTCGATGCTGTGACACTCCGCCTCTATTTCTATCCTGGTGCCGAACGTGGCACTCCGATCCTCATATACTATCCTGGTACCTAACGTGGCACCCGATCAATATTCTATCCTGGTGTCGGAACGTGACACTCCGATCCTCATATTCATTCTATCCTGGTACCGGAACGTGGCACCCGATCCTCATATTCATTCTATCCTGGTACCGGAACGTGGCACCCGATCCATATTCTATCCTGGTGTCGGAACGTGACACTCCGATCCTCATATTCATTCTATCCTGGTACCGGAACGTGGCACCCGATCCATATTCTATCCTGGTGTCGGAACGTGACACTCCGATCCTCATATTCATTCTATCCTGGTACCGGAACGTGGCACCCGATCCACTAATTCTCATTATATCCGTTCATCAAGCCTTCTCTATACCAAGGCATCATCAATCCCATCACTTTAATTCATCAAGCCTTCTTTTATACCAAGGCATTATCATTAATAAGTAGATTAAAGTTTCTTCCAAGTTTTGGGATTCAATAGCTTCGTCATGCTTATTTATTCATAATTACATAATAACATCATTCATGCAAGCATACAATTAAGCATATAGAAGGGTTTTACAATACTACTAACATATATCATTCGCTATTAAGAGTTTACTATGAATAACATGAAAACCATAACCTACCTCCACCGAAGAATTGGAATCAACAAGAATTCTCCCAAGCTTTGCTATCCTCTTTGTTTTCTCTCTTTCTCGTTCGACTTTCCCTCTCTCTTTTCTTTTTCTGTTTGTTTTATTCAAACCCTCCTTCTTTTACCCTAATTAATGTATAATTAAGAATAAAAGAGGACAATAAACCCCTCTAATTAACTTAAGGTTACCTAATTTAACCCCTAAGTAATTAGACTTATTAATGTTACCCCTCAATCTTTATAATTAAGGAAAGAATAGTCAAAACGACTTTAAAACGCGTGTGGAGAAATCCTAAATCGCTCGGGATTGTAGCTGTGACGGGCGTCACGCTGCGACGGTCCGTCACACAAAGCCGTCGTGTCTCCCAGGACTCGAGGTGGTCATGCGACGGCCCGTCACCCTGGTGGACGGTCCCGTCTGGCCCCTCCGTCATGACGGTCGAACTTCGTTTTCTTGCATCAATTTCTCAAAAGTTGAAGTGTTTTGCAGCGGGACTCACGACGGTTCGTCGTGGATGTGGCAACACGTCTGCAGTCCGTCACAACTTACAGAGAGTCGATTTTTCAGTACCCAATTTCAAAACTCTAAGTGTCATGGAACGACACTCCCTCGACGGGCCGTCGGGACCACGACGGTCCGTCGTTCCATCCGTTGTCCCAGCCAGTTTTTCCAGAAATGGACTCTGTTGCTCAAAACGACTAAACAGGTCGTTACAATTTAACATGGTTCGGTCAATCCACCTACGTCCACAAAGAAGATGAACACTCCACTATAAATATGAGAGTACAAAATACAGAGATAAACAACCTCAACCAATTCACTCGGAATACATGGGAGGTTAACACAAGTGATAACGTATCAAGCTTGTGACCCACATATTCTCCCCCTAACAAAAACTCTCAAACTCATTATGACTACACTGTGAATGCTGATTAAGTTAGAAGGAACATACCTCTATTTATAGAGTCCTGAACCTTTTCCTACCAGAAAAAGGATTAGTTAATCCAAAACATTTTCCTAAAAGGAAAACCTATTTATGGTAATAAATTTAGGGCAAATAAAACCCAACAAATCTCCCCCTTGGCCTGAATTTCTGACAAAATAAATTTGTTCACCTTCTCCACTTAATCTTCAACAACTTGCTTCTCCTCTCCATAATCTCCTTTGCAAAATTTATGTCTCAACACAGAGAACCTCTCTAAAACAATTTCTCTAACAAAATCTTCATTACCGTAAAAAAGGTTGCGGTTAGAATTACACCTACCAAGATGAACACCTTTTTCTAACCTGGTTCAATCATCGATTATCGAACCACTGAACCTGACTCCATAATTGAATCTGGCTCTGATATCACTTGTTAGGACCGAAAATAAGCAGGTTTAAATACGAAAGCTAGCAACGCAAACCTCGAAAGACCACGAGTAAGAAGACAACGAGAAATATACCAAAAGACACAAAGATTTAACGTGGTTCGGTCAATTGATCTACGTCTACAAAGGAGATGAGCAATCCACTATAAATATGAGAGTAAAAAATATAGAGAGAAACAACCTCAACCAATTCACTCGGAATACATGAGAGGTTAACACAAGTGATACCGTATCAAGCTTGTGACCCACAAATTAAGTCAAGAAGGTGAACAAATTTATTTTGTCAGAAATTCAGGCCAAGGAGGAGATTTGTTGGGTTTTATTTGCCCTAAATTTGTTACCATAAATAGGTTTTCCTTTTAAGAAAAGATTTTGGATTGACTAATCCTTATCTTGTAGGAAAAGGTTTAGGACTCTATAAATAGAGGAATGTTCCTTCTAATTTAATCAACATTCACAATGTAGTCTTAAAAGCTTTGAGAATTTTGGTTAGGGAGATAATTTAAAGGTCACAAGCTTGATACGTTATCACTTGAGTGAACCTCCTATGTATTTCGAGTGAATTGGAGGTTGTTTCTCTCTGTGTTTTGCACTCTCATATTTATAGTGGATTGCTCATCTCCTTTGTGGACGTAGGTCGATTGACCAAATCATGTTAAATCTGTGTCTTTTGTCTCGTTGTCTTCTTACTCGTGGTCTTTCGAGGTTTGCATTACTAGCTTCCGCGTTTATAGCTGCTTATTTTCGATCCTTACACAATGTTGAAGCAATTGTAAATTATGACACTGAAAAATGCTAGGAAAAGGTTTGGACAAAGGTGCAAGTCTTATCAGATGAAAAAAATGTTATAGATATGGTACTACAAAGAACTATAGTTTCATGCGATATAGAGACTAGTTGTGAAGATATGTTGAAACTTACAAGGTTCTATGATGAGGTCCATTAGATCATATTTTCAAATATTAGAACATAATCACATATAATTAAAGGAAGTTTTCTATTTCATTGTCACATAATTAAATTGTTTTTCTTCTTACTTTTCCTAGATGGATTGTAATTAGTGATATCACATCTTTTAACTCTTTAAACCTTTATTATATATTAATATAACTAGCTTGTTGATTGTCAAAAGAAAATTGAAATTAGAAACTTTAAAATAATGGGATGGAACAAGAAAGAACATTATAAATTATTTTGAGATTCTTATACAATAGATGCAGGACAACTAGTGTATACTTTTAACACACTCCTTATATAGATAGGTGTACACCAACTTGTGTCATTTTAAACGAGTAAATAGTCTGGCTGGAGGACTATTATTTCATTATAAGAGAACAATATAATAATTGTATATGTCAGAAATCGGAACCTGCCATTTTATCCTCATTATTAATGTAAAATATAAAAAAGAAATCCATTGCAGTAGGACAATATTATTGTGTAAGATGTAAAACCAGATGGATCATCTATTTAAATTATATTTTAGGCATATATGGAGATTCTTCCAAAGTCTAAACACATGTTTTCGAACGCATAACTAAAATTAGGATAAATTTCAGAAATTACATAGTTTTATTATAAAATTGTAATTTATCCCTCTTTAGTTTGTAATCATATTAATCTCTTAAAAAGTAATATAAATCGAATACATTAATATTTAGCTCAAATACATCAAAGAGTATCTCGGACATATTATAACATAAATAGGATACATAATATGTAGTTCGGATACAATAAAAATTAGCTCAGATACATTACAAACTAGCTCGAATACATTATAAAATAAATTGGATATATAATATGTAGCTCGGATACATTAAACTGACTCAGATATATTAATATGTAGCTCATATACATTAATATGTAGCTCAAATACATTAAAGAAATAAGGAATTTTAGAGGGTTTTAATGTCACGGACCGAGAGCACCCCCTAATCGTAACACGACGTACTCGACCCCGAAGGGTCTAATACAAGCCTCTTAAAATTCATTCATCATATATGTAATAGAAATCGTAAAGAATTCAAACTTTTTATTTAAAACCATAAGATTCAAAATATTCATCAAACAATCTTTCAAAAGACACAAGGGAAGACTAAGGCTAACATGATCATCTTCGACACAGTCTCAAAACATAGTAGGAACACGACCCTTTGCAATCGAAATGACTACTATATGTCTATTACATGAATAAAAGAAAACATAAATGGTCTGTCCTCAAACTATGAGGACATACCGAAATTCCAAGCTTCAGTAGAGAGATCGATCACTTGCCAGAACATACACTTGTTGTAAAATATGAAGACTATGAGTTAACACACAGAAATATACTAAGTATGATGACCATGCAAAATCATACTTCAAAAAAGGACATTTAATTGAAAGTCGTGCTTTTATGTCATTTATTAAAACTTCATGAACATTGAACACTAGAGACATAATATAAGTCACAACCAACATATAAGTCACATTTAAAATTTGAACTCATTCAGATATATAAATCTTTACCTTTACCTTGAGCCTCTACTTCAAATAACCCTTCATGCTATCTTGTGCAGTGTATGGATAGCGTCCCATAACACCATCCACACTAAGACACCACACTAAGGTCACCAAAGTGCACTTTCCATCCAACTCCTTTCACCTTTACACAATAAAACATTTGGAGACATAAACATCACATGAATCACATCATCACATTTAGACCAACATCTAAGACAACTCTAAGTCATACTTTTGCAATGTGCAAGCTCCTTTGAAGTAACCATAGACAAGGCACATTCATATACAATAGGACATGACAATGAAGCAAGTCATTATAATATAGTCCAAGTATATCATGCATTCTTTGCATTTAAGCATATAAGCATTTAAGAGTCAAAATTCTTCATTAGATTTCATTACATTAAGAGAACCTTTATTCATTATCTATTAGATCAACATGCTCATAAACATCATCATAAGAGCCCAACAATTTCATTAGCATTACAAAGAACACACCACGACTTCTCTCAAACGCCTACTTGTGAAATGCATAGGAGGCGTTCCATTCCACCACCCATATTAAGTAGTACATCCTTGAGAAGACATAGTTCATTAACATTCTTTATAGGGGTAAACCTTAATCGACATAGACCACGTGAGCTTGACACATAATCCTAGTGTCACCCTCACCGAATAAAGGAATTTCCACTTGCCTAACATAGAACCATCGTTTGTTTAGCCTTAAGTGGATCCACTAGGTATACATATGTGAGAATATAGTTTCAGGGATAAAGAGATTGCTACTATATGCCTCAATAGATTGCTACTAGGTGCCCCACCTCAACTCAGATGAGCACCCATTCCAATCCATATCCACGCAGTGTTTGGAATTATTCCATATGGATTAGGTTACATTCATTATATTAGTGTATTATGAGATAAGAGATTGCTACTAGATACCCCACCTCAACTGAGATGAGCATCCATCCCAAATCCACATTCATTCATTAGAGTATAATTGAGAATGACCTTTAAAATAGTACTTCATCATTATTAACATTATCATTGAACTTCATTCATTCTTCATTCAAGTGTGGTGAGTGTGCGTGAGAATAGCCTTTACATAATCATCACTAAGTGTTAATTGAGAGATAACATCCACTACTTACAAAATTAGCTTCTAAACATGATAATAGGACTTTCATTCAATTTACATAGGTGTCACAAACTAATCACACATTAATCTTCACATTAGGGGAACAAGGAAGATATCCATCAATACAATATCACAATGTGCATTGTATGTAAACACCTTCACCTTTCAAGTGGATCAACATCTAATTCACAAGTCAAGTAATTGATCATAACTTTCCCCTTCACGAACAATTTCACAAGTCATCACTATATCATCAATTTACCATACTTAAGCATGAATAAGAATACAATTCAATATCCCAAAGCAATTTAGACATGTTCCATTCTTAAGCCTTCACAATCATCAAACCCACTTCATAAATGTACAAATTTAGGAAATGAGAGAAATCATGGGTTCATAGAGTAAAATCATCTTAAATCATCAATTAAACATCAATATAATCATAGTTCGTCACTAGAAACCTTTTGAAAATATCTGATGAATGAACCCATGAGATTCAGTAAAACCCTAAGTTTTTCATGAACATGAAATCTATTTTGAAATTGACTTTAGGGATG
Organism: Solanum arcanum; assembly: GCA_027789145.1. Lineage (NCBI taxonomy): Eukaryota > Viridiplantae > Streptophyta > Magnoliopsida > Solanales > Solanaceae > Solanum > Solanum arcanum. The sequence continues at coordinate 68,372,006 of CM050941.1, read as the reverse complement.
GAAGTTATCCGTATATGAAGGATCACCATACCTTTGCTAAGATTCCCTAAGAAATTGATGAAAAAACCACCTTGAATCTAAACCCTAGCTCCAAGTTCTTGACCTTCTTCAATGGAGGATTGTAGAGAGAGAAATATTTAAGAGCAGGTGGGTTTCTTTTTTTAATTCTATTTGGAGTGACTTAAATGAAGGAATTAGGTCTAAAAGGGGTCTTACAGTTTCTAGGGAAGGCATAGAATGAAAGGGATTTTATTTTGGAAAAGAACTAAGGACCCTAAAACTTGCAACTTAAAATTATGCCCTTAGCCCGTATGAGCTCGCCTTTTGGACACTTGGGCTCGCCAAGTGCACTAGGCGACTCGCCCAGCGCACCCTTGGCTCGCCCTTTGTTCCAGTGGCTCACTAAAAGGGCTAGTAATTGGGCGATTGGAGGGGAGATGGGAGACATACCAAGCTGGGTTGCAAGCTACCCTTTAGCTCGCCCTTTGGTCCAGTAGCTAGGCAAAATGGGGCAGACACTAGGCAATCTCAAAGGAAGATGGGCGATCAACAACCTCATCACCAAACAACCCCTCCGAGAACAGGGTTTCTACCACCCTTTCTTGCTAGTTTAGGTCTTAGCTTTAACCCTAGGCTCCTTCCTCACCCCATTTAAGTTCTAAAATAGTCCACACATCCCCCTAAAGTCATACTAACCCAAATGTCAAGGCTCTAGTTCAGCCTATCATTTTCCGAGTTGTTACATTTAGAAATAGACGGGAATATTGGAAAAACGGGAAACATAACTTATATTTCAATAATTTTTCCTTAAGATTATGCATAATATATAAATATGTCATTTAGCTTGAATTCAATTGATATCTATGTCCTCTAATTTTTGATGTGTACAAGTACGACTTAAACTTGTATAAAATTAAACAAGTAGACACATATGTCCTACGTATCATAACACGCATAGGATACCACGTAGGACACAAAATTGTCATGTAGGACATCATATAAGATGAATATGTATATTTATTTAATTATATACAAATTTAAGTGTCTATTTAAGCGCACCCAAAATTAAAGATCATAATTGTGAGTTGATGTCAAGTTAAAGGTTATGATATGTACTATGTCACTAAAGTTTTGGTGTTATACATTTGTTATCACAAATTTTCTCTTTTTTTTCCTTAAAGACTGGTTCTAATCTTATCCATTTCATATACAATAAATGCTAATTTTGGTGGTACTATTTATTTGATTTTTGCTTATGCAGTTATTGTTGCAAAAATTATCTTTCAATTCAAAAGTGTGTATGCTAGTTTCTGTCTACATTAGTACTTCTATGTGCAGTAGTACTCATTTTGCTTAGTACAATTATTACAAGTAAGAATTGAAGTTCTAGTTAAATAAAAGGAGGACAAAAATATAAACAATAAGTAATAGTAATATTAATATATTCAGTAATATGTCATAATTGAAATATAAAAAGAACAACTTGTACACAATCTTACATTTAAGGATATCAAAATAATAATTAAAAAATATAGTTAACTAGGACAAATCAAATAAAGGTAAGTCAAAGTTACAGTATAGATTGCATGTGCTAGGTAATACAAGTCATAGAGTTAGAGGATGTATCTTTTTTTGGGTGAAGAGAACTAAAGATCGGACTACACCCGAAAGAATGACGAAATGGTCGGATGCATTTTTATATTCATTCGAGTTTGTATTATGAATCTTCTACTTAGTTTTTTATCAATTGGATTCCTTATAAACTCAATAAAACACAAAATATCAAACTCATATGATTATACTTATGTGACATTAAAATAATACTGAATTGGCGAGAGAGTGTGACTACACGTGTATTATGGCAAGTAAACACCATATTTAAATTTAAAAAGTATCAAAAGTATAAAAGAATAAAAAAAAAAAAAAAACTTCTTTTTCGGTCTCCCCACCTACATTTTCCGCCATCCCCGTCCCTGCCCAACACTTTTTTTCTTTCTTTCATTTCTTTAGGCAATCTGGTATGCTGGAGGCGGCAATATCTAGGCATATTGTTGGTACGATGGAGAAGATGGAGAGGATAAGCGGTACCGGGTGGTTCTTAGGGGGTTGTCGGTGGTGCAAAAAAAGAAAGACAATGGATAGGAGAATGAGGCATGTGAGGAGGGAGAAACTAGTCGTTGACACCCAATTTTGACCCTCCCCGATAGAAATTAATTCACGAGCTTCTTAATTTTTGAACAATTTAAAATAATTAGTTTTATAAAATTTTAAGAAAAAATTTAAAGTTTACGTTATTTTGAATAGTTTTGTGATTTTTTATAATTTTTAAATAATATATATATATATTGCATAATTATGTATATAATTGGTATATTTTATGATTATTCAAAAATCATCTCAATTTTTTTTTAGTTTTAGTAAAATATTTCGACAACTAGTGTAGTTTAAGTAATAATTTATATTTTTAGGTTAATTAGTTTATAATTAAATTAATTATTTTATTTTTGTTAAAATTAAGAAGCTCTTTAATGAATTAATATTAATTCATCTTATTTAAGGTTTAGCCAATTTTGTTATTTTAACTCAATTTGGCTACTTCTTAAATTTAATCCATCTTTTGACTTCCAACTTAACTCAATTATGAGACCAATTTTGGATTAAAATTCAATTCATTTTTCGATAGTCCACTTATCTCCACTTCACTCAGCTGCAGCCCATTCCAATACAATTCCCAGGCCCAGCATACAATACAATTTAAAAAAAAAAAGGGAATTTTTTTAAAATGTCAATATTTTAACATTTAAGAGAGTTCATTAGCAACACTTCAATATTTAGTAAAAATGTCAAATTTTAGTTTGTTATGTATTTTATTTCTGTTTTTATTATTTGTTTTTATTTAAAGAATATAATTATTTAATAACAAAAGGGAGAAAATCAAGGGAGAGAATATTTCAAATAAAAGATAAGGATCACTTAATTTTCTCATAAGTTACATTTTCAAATAAAATTTAAACTTGTTCTTTTTTTTTCTCCAGAATTTTTACCTATTTAAAATTATATTCATTCCACAATATATTCTATTTATATTTATCATAGTTTTTTATTAGTTTGTATTCATTCCAATAGTTATGCCGAATGTATATATATAATCATTTAACAAATATATTTGTATTCATATATTTTTTTCCCTATATAGTTATTTTTTTTTCAAAAATCTTGTATTTATTAGTTTGTAAACATTCCAATAGGTATGCCGAATGTATCTATATAGTCATTTAACAAATATATTTGTATTCATATATTTTTTTCCCTATATAGTAATTTTTTTTCAAAAATCTTGTATGTATTCATTTCAATATGTATTTTATTTGTATTTTTATTTATTCTAGCTTTATTTAGAAATTTGTATAATAATATATAAAATACAAAAAATTAGTATGATGAAAAAGTGAATGAAATATAAAATTAAAAAGAAATAATTGAATATTTGGTGTACTCATTCTTTAATAAAATGCATAACTAGTTGACATACCTTTAGAATAAATACAAATTAGAAAAAAAATGTCAAATTCATAAACAATGCAACATAATTTTTGAATGAATACAACTATTAATTGTAAAAATACATACTGACTAAAACAGTATCAAAATTCAATATATACTTCCAAATTTATGAATACAAAAAACAATAAAAATATGAAATACAAAAATTAATACTAACTGTGGTATATTGACGTAACTAAAAAAAACAGAATACAAAATGAATTAAATATATGAAATACAATTTCAAATCTATGGATACAAATACAATAAAACAATGAAATACAAAAATACATACGGACTAAAACAGAACAAAATTTCAATATACACTTTCAAATCTGTGAATACAAAAAACATTAAAACTATGAAATATACACAATCAAACTCATATAATGTGTTACATTGACATAACTAACACAAAAAAAAAAAAAACAGAACACAAAATACAATAAATATATGAAATACAAAAATAAATACTAACTATAACATAATAAAAATTCCATATACACTTCCAAACGCATTGTAACATGAATTTTTTTAATCTTAAAAGTTACTAAACAAATTAAACTAAACATGCAAGACACAGAACATGCCCAAAAAAAAAAACCTATTCTCCCACAAATTGGTCTTCTTCAACTTCATGGTTATGAATTTGTGTGGGATTTTGCACATCGACGAATTCATGCATTTTTCCCCACCGTATATCCTGCTTAGAATTAGAAGCGGAACCTACATTATTGTTTAATTCTTGAGTGAAAAAAAATTAAATGATGGAAAATCGGAAGAACTTTAATTATTTTGTCCAATACCTCTAGTAACTCTCTTGAAAACGTCCATTGAAGAGAGAATTATGTAGTCTCAAACCTTAAAAAATGTTTTAAGAATAACAACAAAACAAAAAAAAATTAAAAAAAAAACACTAAAATCAGTAAGTAAATAAATGAGAAATCTGAAAAACGTAATACCCAAATCAATGTTAATCTTCAAATCAAATCTTGCAACGAAATTAAATAAGAATAATAGAAAATATTAATATATTGAATCGAAAATCTATGGAATTAATTTGGAAGAATGTTAGAGAGAGAAATTGAAAAGAAGAGAGAAAAATCTAGGGATTTGATTAGGAAGAAAGTAAGAGAGAGAAATTGATAAGCTTAAGAAAAGAGAGAGAAAAATTAAAATGACATTAATATCTATCCAATTACATAAATATAGGAAAATGTGTAATTTATATGAGAGAGAAAAAGGGTGTAAATAATGAGAGAGAAAATATTAATAATATCAGAATAATGATTTATTTTTAAAATAATGACATTTTTGACATGTTTACTAATATTCTTAAAGTACCGATATTATCACTAAATAAGTTGGTTTTTTTGACTAGTTAGCTAAATTTCCCAAAAAAAAAAAAAAAAACATTCTCAATGTTCAGCCTAATTTCCATTCCAAAAAGGAACCCAAAGAACCCATCAGTTTGGCTAATGTGACGAGACCCCTGCACCTTCATCTTATTCTCCGCGTGAACTACAAACGCAAAACTAGCAAAATCGCGTCCAACTCTAGACGCAAACCAGAGTGTGAGTACAGCAACCTAGCGCATCGTCCCCTCCCATCTCCTTATCCTTTTGCACAGAATCCAGGTGTCGAGATCTCCCATCGCCTTTGTCCTCTCATTAGAAATCGAATGACTGGGTTTATCAGTTTGTTGGAGAGGTGTACAATTTTTCGAGCTGGCAACCTAATCCCTTGAAGAGAATTCGAATTTGAAATTCAAAATTTAATCGGGTTCCCCCTCTTTCTACCCTAAATCTCCCCTTATAAATATCCGCTTATTCTTCATTGTTTAGTTGGAGAAAAGAACAGAGAAATTTGGGAACAGGTTGAGGAAAAAAGATTGGGGATAGTTAGAGTGAGTTGGGGGAAAGAAGTGTTGAAGTTTACAGTTGGGATTTCTTTTGAACAGTCATATTTATATTCAAGAACTTTTATACGTTTTCTTTAATCCTAAGTTGTGAGAGAACCTTTGTTCGAGTCTGGTTTGCATTTCGTGGTCAGCTGCTCGAGATTCGAACTCGTGTGGTGGAAGAGTTCGTCCCCACTCGTTGTCTCATTTCGCTGGCCTGAGAAAGGTATTGTCATTTCCTTTTGTATTTTGTTTCAATGTAGCATATTGTGTGCATTCGATATTTGTTTTTCTTGTGAGTTTTCGGACAACAAGCTTTAATCCGAAATCAATAAAGTTTGCTTTGATTCATGTTGGTCGTGCTATTTACATTTATGTGATTTACACTTTGAATGTATTGGCTATATTGTTCTGTCCTCTTTACGATTTCTTTATGTTCTTACCTTCCTTTATAGTCTAGTTGTCAAGCTCTTCTATTTGTTTTACTCCTTATATATTCTAATCGCCATGAATACATAATATTGTTTGATTTTCAATGTCATATGCTTTGTTCTTTCGCCTTGAGTATGAAAAATGAATTAAGATGTCAACATTTCAAGTTCTTATATTGTGTCTGTTACTAACCGTCTCAATTTCTTTTATTTGGTTTCTTCGTTGAGTCTACTTTGGAATGTATGCTTTCTTTTACTCTGTCCTGATGGCATTTGCTGTGTTTCTTGTTTCATTCTTCTAACTCAAGTTTGCTGTATCTGTAAGATTTGACCACATTTCTGGATATGGCTTTATTTTATTTCTAAAACAAGAAAAAGTTATACAAATCCCCCCTCCATTTTGATATGTCTTATTTGAAAGTAGTAGCTATTATCTAAGTTATAGGATTTTATTTGAGTCATTAGTATTAAGTTCTATGTATTCAAGATTGATTTGATATTATGGTTGTGACTATGTGTTATATACAAGGATATGCTTATGGTTTCTAGTAATGTATATGTTACTACTGGGTTATGCCGTCAATTACTGCAAATAGGAAGCTTAGTCATGATCATTTATTTATACACTATGCATTTTGTTTTATTTTTCGTTTTGAGCACCTAGATATCAATTATTTGTGTCAAAATAATTCTTGTTCCCTCTATTAAATTTACTCAAGTGAAAAGGTTCTTTGTTAATTCTCTTCCTTCCATTTTGCATGTGAAGCTCCATCCGAGTCCCTTCGGACTCCCCTCTTAGCATATCATCGAGTTGAATTTCTTCGAGTCGGCTTCTTTGTTGTTCAAGTCAAGGGAACCGACTATCAGGGATTAAACATTGATTCCAAGCCCCTGAAATTTTTGAAAACATGCTACATATTTGGTATATACAGTGGTATACAGATAATGTCTACATGATATACAGGCTTAGGTGCAGTGAATACAAGACTAAAAATTTAAATATAGGTTGCAGGAGTTGAAGAGGGTTGCATACACTTGGTATACAGTCCTATGCACATGAAAATTGGTCAAAATATGACCTATATACAACAACATACATTTGTTGTATACACAGGTGTTTGAGAGTGAAAAGGGGCCAAACTCATCCATTTGCAGGACATGTTTTGGGCCAAAAGCCCATCAAATTTAAAATTGGGACAAAGGGTTCAAATTCAAATTTCTCCCTCATTCTATTTATTTATTTATTTGTTATTATGTTGCTAACATCTTGGCTTAACTTAATTAATTCCCCAAAGACAATCATTTCTCTTTTAGTCTTGTCAAAATATATATTTATTACTTAGCTTTATTTTTACTACGGACAAGGGCCTAAAATACCCTTAAAGTATTGAAAATGGTACAAAATTACCATTCATCCACCTATGCTCCAAAATGCCCTTTTCATCCACCTATTGGCTCCAAAATACCCTTTTCATCCACCTATTGGCTCCAAAATACCCTTGTCATCCACCTTTGAGTTAAAAATTGATCACTTTTTTAATTGTTTTAAAATTAAACTCTTTAAATATTTTTTTAAAATACTTGGCTCTCAACTATTGATTATATAATTTATAAACCAACCCACTACCCACTCATTACTAACTAAATCTCGCCCAATTAATAATCCAATTATAATATCAAAATCGTCATAAACACTACTAAAACACGATGAAATTACAGATTCCTCAAAATAACGTTCAAAATTATTCGAGTCCGAATCGAAGCCCCAATTAAATTTAGGTTGAGCCGCTTATTTATGAGGACACTTTCTTTCAAAATTGAATGAGAAATTTATGATTAAAGGTAAAAAAGTAATACATCCCGAATTAATTCACACTTTTTTAAATATAATTTTATAAATATCTATGATTTGTTTTAAAACTTTTAATATATTATTTTGAAAAAAAATTACCTATGAAGTAACATCACATAATTGAGGCGTAAGAATAATTAAGATGAATATAGTCAGACTTTTAAGTTTATCGGTGATTTTTATTTAGCCACTTGAATGTATGATAATTTACTTCTATAATTTTTAAAAAAACACTCAATTGACAGTAGCTTGCATTAATAATGTGACGAGTTCATTAATTTAGAGGGATTTAATTAGTAATGAGTGGGTATTGGATTGATTTATAAATTATACAAGTAAGTTAAATTATAACAAATAGTTGAGCGCCACGTATTTTAAATATATTTAAATAGTTTAAATATAAAACCGTTAAATAAATGGTCAACTTTGAACCAAAAGGTGGATGACAAGGGTATTTTGGACCCAATAGGTGTGTGGGAAAGGTATTTTAGAGCCAATAGATGGATGGAGGGTAATTTTGTACCATTTTCAATACTTTAAGGGTATTTTAGGTCTTTTTCCGTTTTTACTCTCAGTCTTGTCAATATATATATTTATTACTTAGTTTTATTTTCATTATTAGTCTTTTCATAATATATATTTATTACTTAGTTTTATTTTCACTATTAGTCTTGTCAAAAAATATATTTATTAGTTAGTTTTATTTTCACTGTTAGTTTTGTCAATATTTGAATTATTTTTCTTAGAAAATTCACCTTTAGTTTATTTCCAATTGAAATAATTAATTAGAAAATAATAGGAATAAGTAATTAAAAAAATATGAATTTTTATTGCTTGATTAAAAATTTGAAAAGTTAGTTGAAAAGTTATTTTTAGTTAAATCGTTGGTCAACCGCAAGTAAACGGGCATTTCGAGGGTCTAACACCTTCTCGAAATGTACAGTTGAACTTCAAACCCCTTTTCAATTGATTTTACTTGTTTAAATCTTTTGAAAATAATTATAAGATTTTTTCTTGATTTTTCCTAAAAAAATCAAGTGGCGACTCTATTAATTCGGAAAGTCGATTTCTCTTAAGTCATAAGATTAATTGATTTTTCGAAACTTAGTTATATTTTCTTTTACAATATTTTTCGTAAAATAGAAATGACAACTCCGTTGGAGAACTAATTTAGGTCTAACCATGAGATTTGACTGTTTGACTATTTTTTATTAATTGTCAAATGACGTTTGTGCCGAATATGTTTAAATTTCAAAAACTGTCATTGCATTTCCTGACATCTTTTGATATATATGTATAGTATATTAAAGAATGGTTTACGAAACCACAATCTGAATTTTTATACTCAACCCTTTTTCGGAATAAGCAACAATTTGTTGGTTAGTCATGCGTCCAATGGTTGTCGTGAATTCCAGATTAAGTTGTCCACTTGGGTTCCCGGTCTTTCAAAGCCACTCTTAGTCAACTAGGATAAAGGTAAACCAAATCATGAATTTAGAGCATTTTGAACTAAGATGACCCAACACCCAAGGCATGTTGGACCCATTAAAGAGACCACCTTGAGTCCAAAATGGCCCATGGCCTAAAAAGACATTCATACTTATGTGTTTAAATTTGAAGGATGTATACGTTGTTTGAAAAATTATTGTCTCGTGGGATAAAGAATATATTATAGTTTACTCTAGTTGAAGAAAGACCTTCACAAACTACTAGTCCATCCAAAGACGTTGGCACCCTGAGATGACAAGAAATTAAGAAAGAACGAAGATCCTTACATGGAAGCATCATATAGGACTGTAACCCTGCGTGGGACTGAATATTTTGTATCCCATTTTCGCTATTATGTATCTCATACCTTTATTCATAAAGTTTGCATAAATTTGGATTTTGGGGGCAATTAAATGTTTAAAATGACGTATATATCTCTCAAATCGCTAGGCCTACCCTTGGCACAAAAGGGTCACATATTAGCTTATGCCGCGCAATAACTGTTGATATGTTATAACTGCTTATGTGAATATGTTGCTTTATTTGGAGATATTCTAGCTCACTCTTGTTCGAATTTTTTTAGAAACCCTAAGCACAAATATCAAGTCACTATCACAAGTACGTCCAAATACTCTTTGAGTCTTTAGTTTCCCAAGAAAAAAAATCGAACTTCATTTTTCAAATATTAGTCTCTCATATCAAAAGAGATTCGTTATCTCAAATCAAAAAGGTTCAAGAGGGTTGAACTACGTAGGACCTGAATTCTCTTTTGTGAGATATGTAGGCAGCCTTTCAAGGTTCGGTCTCTATTTTGAGAAATTTTATCTTTTTCAACTCTTACAATGAAATTAGAGTTACATCTCAATAAAAAAACAAAAGTACAACAATGAAAGATACAATCAACTTTGTCCCGACTCAAGTCGACAATTCTCGTTCATTAATCCTAAATCAATAGACAAATGTCTATCTATTAAGTCATCTTTCTATATACGTGGGCTAGTTTATCTTCAAGTGAAATAATTTTTATGTGTTTACAATATTGTGTGTGATATTTTGTATTATTCATCATCTACACAAGCTAACACATGTGTCGCCATCCACATTTGGAGCTTCCAGAAGGTTTTCAAGTACCAAAGTTTGATACATTTAGTAGAGTTGAGAATCCTTTGACTCATTTGACGGATTATTGTGATAAACTCATTGGAGTTGGGAAAGATGAGACTTTGTTGATGCGACTCTTTAGTCAAAGTCTAAAAGGAGAAGCATTAGAATGGTTTATTTCTAAAGAAATCAAGCAGTGGCCAAGTTGGAACACTTTGGCCAAAGACTTCATTGAAAGGTTTGGTTACAATGTAGAACTCATTCCTGATCGATACTCTTTGTAGATAATCGAACATAATTCTAGTGAAATCTATCGCGAGTATGCCTATCGTTGGAGAAGAGAGGCTGCAAAGGTTAGGGCTCCCATGACCGAGAAAGAAATTATTGAAGCAATTTTGCGCATTCAACAGCCGGAGTACAACAGTAGGATGTTGCTCATTTTAGGAGGAAAGTTCAGCGAGATAGTCAAAATTTGTGAAGCTAATGAAGATGGTCTTAGGACCGGAAAAATCATCCGAATGACTCCCTAAGATGAATCCCCAAGACCATTGAGGAGAAAAAGGAAAGATTTTTCTTCTATCTCGTTTGAATCGAGCCAAAGGTCAAAGTGGCATGCTGGTCTCAATGTTCGAAAGCCTTTACATCCAAAACCTACCCTTTAGCTCTACAATATCCTTACCCCGTCCAACCAAATTACAAATATACATCACTACATCATCCAAATTACCAAGCTCCATCATCAAATTACCCAAATACTCTATCAAATTACCGAGCTGCATTGAAAAATTACCGAAATGCCCCTCATAGCTACCAAGATCTACAATACCAAACTTTTCAAACATCAACACTTACTCACCAAAATCCTCCAAGTTACTGCCAAGTACCTCAATCTTCACAAATAATTACAATCTTTCTTGTCAGAAATTTTTGAAGAAGACTTCTCGAGTATTTACTCCTTTTGGTTGAAAATCGAACTCAACTCTTTGAGAGATTTAAGGTGGCTGGTCTGATACGACCAATTGATCCAAAAATTATCAATGTCAATTCCATAGTTTATAGGCCCGATCTTCATTGCGCTTACCATTCAAGAGGTGCTGGACAAACCGCGGAAGATTGCATCAACTTGAAGCATAAAATTTAAGACTTGATTGATGAAAGAATTGTCACTCTTCAAACTGTCGCCTCCAATGAAAATGGTGATTCACTGTCAAATCGTGGAGGATTCACTATTAATATGATTGACCCAAAGTCTACCTCTTTGTCAAAACACCCTAAATTATCGTTAAATGCCTTCGCATCAACAAGGCAATTATCATCCTTTTGTCCGAGATTTGAGAAGAAACATGATCAGATTTTTATGCCGCTCATTAAAAGTCTGACGAAGTTGTTTGAGGAATTAAGTGCGGCAGGTATTATTCACCCTAGTGGGGACCAAGCCTGTTGATACTAGCTCCCAATTTTATCGAACCGATTGAATGTGTGCATATCAATCCAAAAGTATTGGGCATGATACTGAAGATTGTATCAATTTAAAGCAAAATATCAAAGACTTGATTGATCAAAATGTTGTCAAGACTGTTCCACCTAACGTCCACAGTAATCCTTAGCAAACTATGGAGGCAGCGGTATCAATATGATAGAGATGAAGGATGAGTTGTGCATGGTGAAGGTGTTAGTTCCGGCTGGTGCTCACAATCTTGAGAAAGTTGTAGCTTCTCTGAGCATGAGTGAGGAACTCAATTTTACGAGCATGATACACTATCAAGCTTTTGCCTTTTTGTCGAAAGGATCAACACAAGAATCTAATGAATCATGTTCCACTATACCTCATTTATGTCAGAGGAATATGCCAATGATGACGGTCTTGGAGAAGGAATATGAAATCTTTCGGAAGAAGGTGATGTTGTGCCCACCAGGCATACGAGACGCTAAGCCGATGGAGCAAGTGCTTAATTGGACTTCCACTCGCTCTTTGTCTCTCGCTCAACTTGACAGACAAAAGATGAATTTTATGCTATTTTCTAAAATCGGTGGTAGCTCGATTAAGGCTCAGGACCCACCTTTTATGCAATTTTACTCGCTTATGTTTTAAGTTCCCTCATAATGTCTTGAAAAAGGCAAAATGGCTCATGGTAATGTCCAAAGTTTGTACTTCCTTGTTTTCATTGAAAGCCGCTTATATTTTGAGAATTTATTTTGATTGCTCTAATTTTTTCTATCTAACAATCTTTGTTTTTGGTTTCAGTAAAAATAATTTTTTTATATAACTAGCCAATATCATGTTTTGTCACAAGCTTGATGAACAAAATGGGATAGATAAAATTAAGCTATAAGAGTGTGACAATGAGGTCATGATATTTAAATGACTTGTCAAAGATTTGAAACAATTTGTGACCCAGGGTAAGTCGAATCTGGATGATACAGAAACAAAAAATCTAGAAAAGTATGAATGTATCAAAGAAGTTAGAATCAGGGTGCGTCGGAGAGAAGCTAAAAGAGTACTCATCAGTTTGCTTAAAAATGCATCGATGCATTTGTTTGATCCCAAGTCGTGATTGAATATACACATTCATCTCATGTTGTCGATCAATGTTGATGCTATCAAGAGTTATGATATTTGAAGATTCAGAGTTTCCTTTTTTCTTTCCCTGTAATCGCATCATTTGTTTGTAATCTTCTTATGTTCTGTAGTTGGAAAATTTATTCTTGTAATGAACTACGTCTGATCTGAATTCTCAAGATTGAGATACGTAGGCAAACTATTTCGACTTTAGTTACCCCTTTATATACTTTCAATATTCTCTTTGTATTTTGAACTACGTTCGACCTGAGCTCTCAAGAATGAGATTCGTAGGCGGCCTATGTCGACCTCGGTCAGCTTCTTTGTAAATTTCTTAATGTTGATACCCTAAGAGGGGAACTACGTTTGACCTGATTCCTGCCTCAACATGATACGTAGGCGCCGCGACGGCTCGTCATATCTCCCGTAAGATTTCTATTTTTCTTTATGATAGAAACTGGACATAATTTTTGAGAGGGACTAAAAAATTTTCAAGAAGAAGATCTCCCAACAAGTCAAGACTGATGTTACTTTGAGAATCGTAACAGTGACAACTTTTTTTAGAGCATTTCAAAAATTTAATAATTTTTCTCACCAACAGTTCAAGATACGCAAAGACAATTAATTGGGACAGAAATTTTTATGGATGACCTCAAGAAATTTCATCTTGGCTGCATTAGAGGTTTCAGATAGGTGTGAATAACTGCAGCATGGTCAGGAGTTCAAAAGTAATTTCAAGTGATCCTAAAACGTTGTTTTTATAGATGAGAAGTAAACTTTAACAATCTTTGTAATTTCAAGATTCATATCGTCAAAACTACAACAATCTTCATAATATTTCCGACAAATTGTCTGATAGACCTCGACATATCAACCCCAAATGCGTTCATCAAGCTTGACGTGACACGATACTTGGGAGTGAACTTTTCCAGTTACAACTTTTTGAACCTCTTTTTCTTAAATAATTTATCTATTTGTTTCAAATATTTTTCATAAATGTTTTGTCTTGTCTATCAAGAAGCAAAAGATTAGAGTGATCAACCGAAGATAGCAAGACAAGGAGCAGACGATTGAAGAACTCGACACAGATTAGTTTATTTTACAAAAACTAATAATTTTTCTGTGTATACAGGAAAGTCATTGAAGTCTTACAACAAAACAAAAGAGAAACAGTTCAGAATACAAGCAACAACACCTCATTTAGATTCCTACCAAATCATGAGAAAAAATTGAGTGCAAATGTTCAAATAGGTACAAGTGAAAGCATCACTCTCAACATGTGTGGTAATGTGAGACCCTCCTAGAGGGACATTTCTACAGTATTGTCAAATGAGATAATACCACCATCCAGAAGGATATCACCATTACTTTATCGATGGAATATCATCATCATGCCAACGAATCAACGTCATCCTATCAATGGAACGTCATCATCCTATCAATGGAGCATCAACATCATCCTACCAATGGATCATCAATGAAGAATCATCACCCTATCAATGAAGAATCAATATCATCCTACAATTAGATCATAAATGAAGTATCATCATCCAATCAATGGAATGTCAACATCATCCTGCCGATAGATCTCAATCATTATCCTATCAATGGAGCATCAACATCATCATCCTATCATGTAGTAACATTATCCTACTAATGGATCATCGTCTTTCAATCAATGAAACATCATTTTTCATATCATATCAAGTCATCATCTACTGCATCAAAATCGACAGAGGCTAATGTTAGAACATCTTCAGAGTGCAGACGACACTAAAAAAAAGATGCAGCACGACGTAAAACTTTTGTAGAAGCAAATATTATCAAGCCACCCACCTCGTTACAGTTGGATAATCATCGAGGCATCTACCTCGCTACAGTTGGACTATTATTAATCCATCCACCTCGTTACAATTCAATAATTATCGAGTCATCCACCTAGTTACAGTTGGACCATTGTCGAGCCATCCAGCTCGTTATAGTTGGAAAAATATCGAGTCATCCACCTCGTTGCAGTTGGAACATTATCGAGTCATTCACCTCATTACAGTTGGAATATTATCGAGCCATCCATCTCGTTACAGTTGGATAATATCGAGCCATCCACCTCGTTAAAATTGGATAATTATTGAGTCATCCACCTCGTTACAGTTGGATAATCATCGAGACATCCACCTCATTACAGTTGGATAATTATTGAGCTAGCTAAGTCATTGCAGAGATCACCAGAGTTTGCCATTCAGAAAACAAGCAATGACATATCTTAACACTCAGCAAATAAAGAGTTTTAATGAACATACTGTGTTCGAAAGCGATACATACTGAACATACTCATGTGACATCTTTCACATCAAGAGTAACTGAAAAACATCGTAAGATATACTATTAACTTTTTCAGTTACATTTTTACTAACAATTTGTTTCAGTCCTTGTCGAGAGCATCCAAGAGGATGAATTCTCAAATCAAACCATATGCGCAGACGACATCAACAAGGATGCAGCACAACGTGAAACTTTTTCTTAGCAGTGAACTGGGACATAGTCCAAAAATGAGTGTCAAACTCTTAGACGCGAGCAGAGGAACGATTTCCACCACAATCAAACCACGCCCTTATAAGATATGTGGGTTTTTCCTTAAATTTCTCAGTTTCGGTCTTGCCTCCAGAAATTTTTGTATCTACCGGAAGCAAGTTTTCAATCTAAAAGTGACATGCACCAAGAGCTTTGGAAATTGTGTCAGTGTAAATTCTTACCTATGGATGTGAATAGCTCCACCTTCATGCATAAGAGGTTGTAAGCCTCCTTTTCATACTTGTTTTATTTGTCACTCCTCCAGAACCAAAGGTTATCTAACATAAGGGATTTCCTTTTCAATCGATCAAGTTGAACTACAAGAAGCCTTATTCCTAAGGTACAAGGATATGTAGGTGAGCTCAGTGTTGCAAAATCGGTTGCATTCCAACACTCGTTCTTAAATCCTATTCTGGAGCATTCTGGTCCCCTCGTAATTCGGTACCGGAGTGACTTTCGAACTCTTTCAAATTGTGCGTTAAATCAAGCATATCGAACTATAAGTGGCTTGAATTCTCATAAAACGTGAGTATGATAAATATGTAGTCGAACTACAAGTGTCCGTTTTAATTCCTAAAGTTTGTACTAAATCCTTCCCTAAAGATAAATATGTGGTCGGTCAAAATTGTCTTGGTCAATTTCATTTTCCTCAAATTTCTTGAATAAATCCAAGTAAAATGAGGGACAGTTGTTGACACCCAATTTTGACCCTCCCCAATAGAAATTAATTCACGAGCTTCTTAATTTTGGAACAATTTAAAATAATTAGTTTTATAAAATTTTAAGAAAAAATATAAACTTTCGTTATTTTGAATAATTTTGTTATTTTTTATAATTTTTTAATAATATATATATTTTACGTAATTATGTATATAATTAGTATATTTTATGATTATTAAAAATTATCTAAAAAAGATTTTAGTTTTAGTAAAATATTTCGATAACTATTGTGGTTTAAGTAATATTTTATATTTTTAGGTTAATTAGTTTATAATTAAATTAATTATTTTATTTTTGTTAAAATTAAGAAGCTCGTTAATTAATTAATATTAATTCGTTATTTAAGGTTGTCATCATCAAAATTTAGACCGCAGACGAGACCGGCGTCGTTGACCTCTTAAAGGTCGTAGACAAGCCTACTTACGTCATTCTTACTTAACATAGGTTAATTTTAGCGGAAAATTAAAAAACTTTTTTTCTTAACATACTTATAAAACATTCTCATCAATACATAATTGTTCACCATCAACCATCTAACATTAAGAGATAGGTGACTGGAAGAAATAGTTCAATTCTTATTAAGTTTGTAATTGCCAAAATGGCACCAATACATAGTCTGGATAAAAACAGGAAAGAAACTCTAGTGGAACATGCTCCACTAGCTCAACTCTAAAACTAAGCTAGAATATAAAACAACATTATCCTCGAAAGCATGAGGACCTACCAAAGCCGGATGAATGCTGAACGTCCAGATAACTGCAGTGAAGATCGTGTAGCTCTATCGTCCACCTATGCCTGGACCTAAAATAGTAGAGTTTGTATACGGTTAATACACACTTGTACTAAGTATGAGTATATGTAAGCACACACGAAGGACATGCATGATAAAAAATAGCTCTTTCCTAACAACATGAGTTTTGGAAGTCAAGTCAGTGGCCTTGCCAATTGAGATTAGGAAGGTTTCCAAAATTGAATTAGGAAAGTCAATGAGCTTTCCAGATTTGGAATAGTAACATACATAATCATTCTTTTCACTTTTTCACATAAAACATAACATTTACACATAGCACATATCATATAGCATACAACACATTTTGCATGTAGCACATAACTTCTTTAATATCATTCATTTGTATGCCATGAGACCTTGGAATCATGGACTTAACATCAAGACATCCAGAAATGAGGGCTCAACAGATGGGACCTCAACTAGGGAGTCTTCATTAGCAAACACAGAGTCTGCTTCGTTCATTCATACGTACTCCATTTCATTTCATTCATGGTCCAGTGTAAACACCAGCTATACCTAGGATGTTGTTTAAGACTTTCATTAGGTTTTTTGTGCAACGACCAAGAATGACCTAATGTCATTTCTTGAATCTAAATCACATTTTGATTATCCTATCCTAACACATTTGGTATCATTCATCTCATTATGTGCATTATTTGAGGTTGCCCTCGTTCGTTCATTGGGAACTTTAAATTTAAATGACATAGATCATGTGAGCATCATGAAATCCAGTGTCTCCCCCACACCGAGAAGAGGTGGAATCATCGGCCAAAGTGATCAATATCACGCTAGCATACATGGGAATTTAACCCCGCCAGATCCCTATATTGGTTGTATAGGTTAGAAGACTAGGAGATGTAAGGAGACCCGTATCCGGCAAGACGGACAATTTCATCTCATGAGAGTTATGTGAACCTACGCCCTTCCCAAGAGAAGGCATAACCGCTTATAACTAGCCTATCGGTTCTCAGTATAAAGTTCCAATTCATTCATCTCATACGGCATGGATGCTGACTTCTAGTATGAGGACATCATAGCTCATTAGATGATTTATCATCTTATCATTAGTATTAAGGGTTTTAAGCTCAACACTTTCATTAGAGTGTTCATAGAGACTGATCTCTTCATTAACTTTACACTCTCATTGGTGAGTACGTTTTGGTAACATTTAAGTAGGCTCCTTTGAAATTTCTCTCATCTTTTACATTAGCCTCATACCATGTTGTCACCACATTCCTTATCATTAGCACCTTTTCTTTTCATAGTTACTCACCTCTTATTACGTGAATGTTCATTTCATTATATGCCAATGCACTTGGTCATTTAGTGCGTTTCATACCCTTACTTAACCCTTTTAGGGTTTAATCATTTCATTGTTCATTTACTCATTTCATTGTTCATCTCATATTATGCCGATGTACTTGGACATTTCGTGTATCTTACACTCATTCTTAACCCTTCTAGGGTTCATCAATTCATTACATACATCTTAGGTTCACTTACTTTTGAACGTATGCTAGACTTATGAGTCTATACAAACAAGCCATGGGCTTTATTCATAGTTCATTAATTGATTCATACATTCCTAAGATTATGTAGGATAAGACTTATGTATCTTGTATATATGCCAAGATCTTGGTTTCAATCTAAATATGTGGCATTATTCTTGGATATTTTATTCAAGTATGACTTATTTATCGATACGGAGATTTGGGCAAGGAAACCAAATTCGAATCACTTGGATAACATTTACGTTTTTCATTGATTTTATTTTTAATTTCCATAACATTGGAACTCTAAATGGAACTCCAACATTAACATTATACCTTGAATTTTATACTTGG
Source organism: Solanum arcanum (assembly GCA_027789145.1). Taxonomy (NCBI): domain Eukaryota; kingdom Viridiplantae; phylum Streptophyta; class Magnoliopsida; order Solanales; family Solanaceae; genus Solanum; species Solanum arcanum. The sequence continues at coordinate 68,353,206 of CM050941.1, read as the reverse complement.
TTTCCTCTTAAATTGGCCGAAAGGTTGTGGGTTTGAGCCACCATAACCTCTTCCATTCTATTCTTTAGTTTATCGCCAGGGCATTTGGAGGTTGTGGGTTCGAACTTCCACAGCCTCCTTATTTTTGTTTTTAATTTAGCTAGAGCATTGGGAGGTTGTGGTTTCCAACCCCCACAACCTCCTTATTTAAATTTTTAACTAAAACTCACTAGGCTAGGCGTTTGGCAGGAGGTCGTGGGTTCGATTCCCACACCTCCCATTTTTTTTAAATCTTATTTTCTTCATACTAATCCAACAGACCTCATTTCCATTCCCCCCTGCCCCCTTTTCTTTTTCCGTACTCGCAAATTCCAGTAGCTAAACGGTGAGGTCACAGGTTCAAACCCTGGTGGCCTCACCTCTTTTAAATGTATTAAATTTCCAGATTTCAACCCTCTTTTTGAAAGAAATTTAAAGTACATTACGCTGGAAATTTATTCATAATTTTTATCTTTCTTTCATCAACCTTTTCATGTAAGTTTCTTAGGGCATTTCACCAAGCATTTAGTGCATCGTTAGGTGTAGTTTAGTAGTTACATTAGTCAAGCATTTTCATTCAAAATTTGTAACTTCACACACCATATGAACATCACATTGTGCAAAATTTTAGCACATAAAATAAAAGAATTAACATGCTTTTGCACACCTTCAAACAGTGACCAACTTCACTGCCACACATACACATCCACATCCATTTTTCACATGATTTCGAACAACATAATCATTATTCACAAAGTTTTGAACATGCATACTTAAACATAAACATCCCGAAAACACATTTCATCCCTACTTTGTACCAGAAAACATACCTAACCTAAAGTTCAATGGGAGCTAGTGACAAGGACATGCAAGAGGGGAACAATCCTAGTTTTCGGAGTGAATATCTTGACTCCTAAGGGGTATCTTGGGAAAGGAACCAAGAGGTAAGAAACTCATACCTTAATTGATGTTAAAACGTTGAAGTTGCTGCCAAAACCTTCCTCCAAAACTATTTCCAACTCACCTAAAATTTCACCACCAACTTGACGAAAATTTCCCTTGCCTTAACGTTTTTGATTAGCTTGTTTTCTTATATTTTTTCCATGATTCTTCAAGTGTGAAGAACCTTTGTTATATTTTCTATTCTTCACGTTAATTGGCAGAGAGAAAACAATAGAGTTCGAACGTGAGAATGTGATAGACGTGAGAGAGTTAAATGTCTGAAGTTGTTTAGGCTTAGATAATGACTTAGTCAATTCAGGACTCTCCTTAATACTTAAAATCTGATTTGATTAATTATACGTGAAAGGACCATTTTTCCCTTAAAATTTTGGATTTTAAATAATAAATAATTCACCTTAAGTATTTATCCTATTCATTTTTAGGGTTGTTACAAAGGTTTAGTAGAATTTGTTATTTGGCTACTTCTTAAATTTAATCCATCTTTGACTTTCAACTTAACTCAATTATGAGATCAATTTTGGGCCAAAATCCAATTCATTTTTTGATAGCATACTTATCTCCAGTTCACTTCGCTGCAGCCCATTCCAATACACTTCCCAGGCCCAGCATACAATACAATTCAAAAAAAAAAAACATTCCCAATTTCAGCCCAATTTTCATTCCAAAAAGAAACCCAAAGAACCCCATCAGTTCAACCAACGTGACTCGACCCCTGCGCCTTTATCTTCTTCTCCACTTGAACTACAGACCCAAAACTAGCAAAATTGCGTCCAACTCCAAATGCAAACCAGAGCGTGAGTCTAGCAGCCTAGGGCGTCGTCCTCTCCCTCTCTCCTTATCCGTTTGCAGGGAATCCAGGTGTCGAGATATCCCATCGCCTTTGTCCTCTCATCAGAAATTGAATGACTGTGATTGTTAGTCTACTGTAGAGGTGTACAATTTTTCGAGCTGGTAACCTTATTCCTTAAAGAGAATTCAAATTTGAAATTCAAATTCAATCGGTTTCCCCCTCTTTCTGCCCTAAATCTCCCCTTATAAATATCCACTCATTCTTCATTGTTTAGTTGGAGGAAAAGCCCTGAAAATTTTGTAAGAGGTTGAGGAAAAAGGGTTGGAGATAGTTACAGTGAGTTGGGGGGGGGGGGGATGTGGAAGTTTAGAGTCAGGACTTCTTTTGAAAAGTCACATTTATATTCAAGATCTTTTATACGTTTTCTTTAATCCTAAGTTGTGAGACAACCTTTGTGAGAGTCTGGTTTGCATTTCGTGGTCAATTTCTCGAGATTCAAACTCGTGTGGTGGAAGAGCCCTTCCCTACTTGTTTGGTGTCATTTTGTTGGCTCAAGAAAGGTATTGGCGTTTCCTTTTGTATTTCGTTTCAATGTAGCATATTGCTTTGTTTTTGGTTTCATTCTTCTAACTTAAGTTTGCTACATCTGTAAGATTTGATCACATTTCTGGATATGACTTTATTTTATTTCTAAAATAAGAAAAAGTTATACAAATCCCTCATTCATTTCGATATGTCTTATTTGAAAGTAGTAGCTATTAGCTAAGTTATAGGATTTTATTTGAATCATTAGTATTAAGTTCTATATATTCAATATTGATTTGATATTATGGTTGTGACTAAGTGTTACATACAAGGATATGCTTATGGTTTCTAGTAATGTATATGTTACTGCAGGGTTATGCCGTCAGTTACTGCAAATAGAAAACTTACTCATGATCATTTATTTATACACTATGCATTTTGTTTTATATTTCGTTTTGAGCACCTAGATATCAATTATTTGTGTAAAATAATTCTTGTTCGCTCTATTAAATTTAACTCAAGTGAAAAGGTTCTTCGTTAATTCTCTTCCTTCCATTTTGCATGTGAAACTCCATCCGAGTCCCTTCGGACTCCCCGCTTAGCATATCATCGAGTTGGATTTCTTCGAGTTGGCTTCTTTTTTTTTCGAGTCAAGGGAACCGATGATCAGGGGTGAAACATCGATTCCAAGCCCCGGAAAGTTTGAAAACATGCTACATGTCTGCTATATACAGTGGTGTACAGGTAATGTCTACATGATATACAGACTTAGGTGCAGTGAATACAAGACTGAAAATTGAAATATAGGTCGCAGGAGTTGAAGAGCGTTGAATACACTTGGTATACAGTCCGATGTACATGAAAATCGGTCAAAATATGATCTATATACAACAATATACATTTGTTGTATACACAAGTGTTTGAGAGTGAAAAGGAGTCAAACTCATTCATTTACAGGACAGGTTTTGGGACAAAAGCCCATGAGATTTAAAATTGGTACAAAGGGCCCAAATTCAAACTCTCCGTTAATCTATTTATTTATTTGTTATTATCTTTCTTAACATTTTGGCTTAGCTTAATTAAATCCCCAAAGATAATCATTTCTCTTTTATTTCTAATATATATATATATATTTATTAGTTAGCTTTATTTTCACTATTACTCTTGTCAAAATATATATATTTATTACTTAGTTTATTTTTACTTACTTTTGTCAATATTTGAATTACTTCTCTTAGAAAATTCACCTTTAGTTTATTTCCAATTGAAATAATTAATTAGAAAATTTGAAAAGTTATTTTAAAAGTTATTTTTAGTCAAATCGCCAGTCAAACGCAAGAAGCGGACATTCCGAGGGCCTAAAACCTTCTCGGAATATACAGTTGAACTTCGAACCCTTATTCAATTGATTTTATCTGTTTAAATCTTTTGAAAATAATTATAAGATTTTTCTTGATTTTACTAAAAAATCAAGTGGCGACTCTGTTGATTCAGAAAGTCGATTTCTCTTAAGTCATAAGATTAATTGATATTTTTTCATAAAAAACTAGTCATGACAACGAAGAGATTCGAAGATCGGAGTGGTGGTGCAACTCTTAGTATTTTTGGATTTGTGGAGGTTGGAGAAGGAGGAAGGGAAAACGGTAAGGGTGTGCAGTGAAGATGAAGACATGTTAGGGATGTCACGATCTGAGTCTACACCCTGGATGAGGTCGACACTCGAAGACCATTGCTAGTCTGGGAACCCTCATCCTGGTTGACTTCAAGCGGAAGACTATCTTAAGCATGCAAAAGCTTAAAACAGATTTAAATCGTAAAACTCAATTACAATGCTTTAAATCAAATGAAAACTTTGAATAATCAAATTAAACTGGCTATCTATGAAGCCTCTAACTGATAAAGGTGGAAGTCGGGACAAGACTCACGACCTCCTAACTAAACTGAAAAGTAAATGAAATCCTCCGGAAGCAAGGAGCCTCACCATAGCTAACTCGAATCTCGGATGTATTAACGACGCTCCTGTTGAAGATCCTGAATACCTATGTTTGCATCATGAGAAGATACAGGCCAATTGGCTCAGTACATGGAATGTACGAGCAATTCAAAAGCCTAACATAAGCTTGATACTTGATAAAAATGGAAACATACTTACCTCTTCTCGAACGTGTAACTCAAGGAATACTCAAAAATACTCAAACTACTCAACTTACTCAACTCATCATATTCAAAGATAAGATACTCAACTCAGAGATTAAATACTATATTCAAAGATATGATAATAAACTATGGATACTCAACTCAATATAAAACAATAATACACATGTTATATGTAAAAAGCTCTATAAACAGTAAAAAGAACTTAGTTCGTTAAAGAAAATGCAATGACAAACACAACTTTACTTATATAAGAAAGTAATATAGTTGTTGTTGGAGATTTTCTAACTGAAAACCACTACTATAAGCTTAAGTGGTGATACAACATCTCTCCCACGCTGCCAAAACTATCCTATACATTGCCGTCGGATAGAACTCCTCAACTTAGTGGATCCACTAACTTAACTTACGTGATCATCCAAAACATATGACTCGTTAATACCTATGATGAATATATGATTTACATTGAGACTTGAGTTAATATGAACTCGCATCCCCACATCGATGCTCAATACTAGTACTCCCAAAATATACTTTAGCTCATGCTTTTAAAAATAACTTTCTTTCCTTGGGTTAAGATAATTTGCTCAACACTTTAGCTTTAAAAAAGATCTTTTGGAATCAATTTTTCCTTTTTCTTATTAAAACTCTTTTGGAACTCTTAGTTTCAGTTATAAAATAATACATTGTGGGTCACTACATCAAAAGGTTACTACATTACTTTCCTCCATTATGGAGATAATCCACTACACCAAGAAGTTACTACATTACTTCCCTCCATTATGAAGATACCCTCTACCTTTATGATAATTATTCTTGTAACCTTTCATATCCATAACCTCCTTCTTTATATCCATGTTTAATGTCATGTTTATGACTAATGTTTGTATGTCTCTATCTTACACTACCCTTGAAGATTGAGTGAATACTTGAAAGAAAGAAAGTCATTGCTAATAAGGCAAGTGCTTTGAAAGAGCACAATGACATAACATTTTATAAAACCTTGGTAAAGGTTCAGGTACCTAAAACTGATGAAAAGTGAAGAGTTCTCGATAAGCTATGTCGTATTGAAATCAATGTCAAAATGATCGTCGACAGTATATTTGATATGAAGTTCACTCAATTTTATAAATGGTTATGATGATCTTAAATTTGAACTTGTCCTATATTGTGGACAGCTAAATAATTAGCCAAATAAAATGTACTATTTATTTATATTTTGTTTCACTTAGAAAAGTGATATTGTTGAACTTATAGTTCATAGATCAAAATATATGTCAGTGGGGTACAAATGAATCATTGTGCAAAAGTATAACCGTAAGATATAAAGTATGGTTTGTGCCTCAGGGCATAAAAAGTTTTCGCAAAAATCCTGACATTATTAAATGGTGATATATTCTCTAGTGGTGGATGCAATAAGACTTGTTTCAGTCTAGCAATAGATGAAATATTGAATATGCATAATGATTGATTATTACGTCTAACTAGACGATGAAGCTTATATGAAAATCTTTGAAGGATTTAAAAGGTCTTAAAGCAATTGCATTGAGTACCCACTTATTTTGAGATTGCTTAACACAAAGAAAGAATCTTTTCAACCTCATGAAAAAGATTTAAAATGTCATATATTAGTGCAATGGTGAACTTACAAATTGCTGGTTATGCAAATGCTAGAAGATGTGCGATTTTATTTGAGAAGAAAAGACGAGCTTCAATAAAATTGATCAATCTCTCATGAGTCAAAAATTATTTGATTATGTAGATGCAGAATATTTATTTGTCTACACAAAGCTCGATCACAAATGAGCTATTTGCTTACATATGGAGGCAAAACAATATCTTGGCATTCAACAAACGTTGGTAACCACTTATTCAAATCATGTAGAAATAATATTGATCTATGAAGTAAGTTGGGGTGTGTTTGGTTGGAATCATGATATATCATATTCAGAAAAATATGTGATTTTCTGGCCACCACATACGACAATAATATATAGCTCAATTGAAGGGAGGATACAATCAAAAGAGATCGGATAAAATATAGTTCACCAAAAGTCTTTCACGCATGATCTTCAACAAAATGGTGAGATAGACGTTCAAAGTCTCATTCAACTGATAATCTTATAAACTTATTCACTAAATATTGCCAACATCAATATTTGGAAAGTTGTGATACAAGATTGGAATGCATTCTTTTCGAGATATCAAGTGAAGTTTTTATCAGGGGGAAAAATACGCGTTGTACTCGTTTACTTATCCATGGTTTTGTCCCAGTTGGTTTTTCTTGGTAAGGTTTTTAACGAGGCAACATTCAAAGAGTATTAAAAGATATGTGTATTCTTTAACCTCACTAGGATTTTTTTCCACATGGTTTTTTCCTAATAACGTTTTAACGAGGCATATTATCTATGGACATCCAAGGGGGAGAGTTACAAAATAATATATTGTGGATGTCCACTACACCAAAAGGTTACTACATTACTTCCCTCCATTATGGAGATAATCCACTATATCAAAAAGTTACTACATTATTTTCCTCCATTATGAAGATAACCTCCACATTTATGATAATTATTCTTGTAACCTTTCACCTCCATAACCTCGTTCTTTATATTCATGTTTAATGTCATGTTTATGACAAATCTTTTGTATGCCTATATGTTACACTATAAATAAAGGCATAAGGGTTATCTCATATTGTTCCTCTTGTCTTATATTTTTCTTGTCTTCATCGTTTTAGTATTCTTAAGTTTTACAACAGTGTCCTCTTAACTTAAATGTTAAAATACTTATAAACTTTTAGGGAATACTCAGTTCCCTTAGTTGAGGTATGAACTCAACTCGTAGGGAATACTTGGTTCCCTTATATTACTTTTAAGGAAGATCTTCAACTCTTTACTCTTTACTTGACAGGAACTTTAAGTCTTCAAAAAACAGTGAAAACGTGTGTGAAAACTTTAGAAAACTTTATAAACTTTACTTTGACTTGCTCTTAACTTCTACACTTGACTCTTAACTTTCCTTGAATTGAAGTATGGATTCAAGGTTCATGATCTCATGTTTATGGATTATTTCATGATTTTCAACTTGAAGGGCTCATGCGTAATTATGAACATGAAATACTCGAGAACTCAAACATACTTCTCAACTCAAGACTGTTCGACTTATAGCGTTCATGCAGAATTATGTGCATAAACAATTCAATTTAAGAACTTCATGGGTAGAATGTACTAGTATCATGATTAGAAATATGATCTCAAAAGGAATAAAGAACTCAATAATAAAGATTTAGAACTTGGAGATACTACTCCTCTCAATGATACCCAATTTATGGAAATCATGCGGAAGTTATGGGTATGAACAACTAGACTCGAAGGTCCAAGTAACTAGCTGAAACTCATGTATATGACTCTTCACATTATCTTATTTACTTCCTCAAAACATAGTTCAAATCAATGATGGACCTCAGAGAATTCACAATTGAACTTAAAGACTTTCTTGAACTCTACTCTTAACTCTCTCTTGAATGTGGATTATGAATTGAACAGTTATGGTTCATGATATAAAGGATCTAGGTGATATTGTAGAATTATGAATACATTATCCTCACTCTTATGTTCAATTAATTGAGTCTTTAAACAAGTTACTAAAAGTTGTAGAAGACACCTCAAAAGAACTCTCTCAAAAGGTTTGGAAGAACTCTCAAAACGTAATATTAACTTTACCTTGAATTTGAATTATTATTTCAAGGTTATGATTCATGTAATGAATGATTTCTACGTGTTTAGAAGTAGTTTAGAATCAAAATGAGTGAAAATACACTTTTAAATAAGCTAAAATAGGACAACCGACGGAAAAAGAGTGGGGACAGACGACTCTGGTGCGTTCCGGGCGTGGGGTGCCAGCCCCTAACATCAGAGAGTAAATTTGGGCTCACTTTAGGCACTCCGAACCAGACCCCTGGGCCTTCTGGGGCACGCCGCGCCAGCATCCCCCCAGGCATCCTTTCGACGAATTTCGCCTCTGGTTTTTTCACCCTAGATCACTTTTAGTCGATTTGTTTTCTCAAGTTTTCCTTATATTCAATTACCCAACCTAAGTAAACACTAATACACTTAAAAAAATACTCCAAACAATCACTTTCATCTCAAGAAATCATCAAAATACCAACAACACAAGATCTACAATGAACCTCAACAACACCTATCAAGAACTTAAATCCTTCAACATTTTAAGAATGAAATTACGCTTAAAATAACATGTTTGATGTGTGTTGAAATAACCTTACATATGGAAGCTTACATACCTCTTAGGTACTAAACCCGTGGAGAAAATCTGCAACTAAACTCAAGAACGTCGACGATCGCCTTCATCCTTTCCTCTTTTCTCCTTTTTTTCTCTTCTTTTCTCTTCTTGAAGTCTCAACTAAAACCATAGGCATATATTAGGATCATAAAACTTAAATTTAAAGCATTAGACCCTTAAAATAGTATTAAAAACAAATTAAATCTTATTGGGTAAGGAAAGGACAAAAATACCCCTCACTGTTTTCGGCTAATTTTCCTTTACTGGACAACCTAACTTCAAAATATCATATCTCACTCAACTGAACTCGAAAATTAGCAAACTTGGCGGACTTGGAAAGATAATTCAAAGATATTTCTTATGGTATCTTTTAGAACACCTAACCATCCTGTGCTAGGATTAATGGTCATTTGAAGTTGGCCCAAACTCATACTGAACTTAACTTTCCAAATTTCAGATCTTTGCTATTTTCAATTTAATTCCTTTTAAGACTCAAGGTGATACATCTAGGGACCTTAAAACTCAAGAATTTTAATTCCTTGGTAAAATCTCACTTACTAAGATGAACGGTTCGAGTCTTAGTTCAAAAAGCTTTTTGGGTGTTACAATATCTCCCCCTTTGGATCATTCGTCCTCGAATGACAACTGAACCGGTTACAGAATGGTGTTACTCTTACCAAGATCAGATTTTAATTGTAGACTTTCAATATATTCAAGATTAACGCAAATCCTTAGGTTTGGGTTCAATCCCTTTCTATTGGAATCTCATCCCAACACTATTACTCTTTACCACCACATTGCTTATCTCAAGAATCCACCTAATGTTTAGAAACATCACATTCAAGCTTAGTAATCTAATAACTCTATGCACTCCTACTAACCAGCTCCTTAAGAAATTCTCAATAATTTACTTGCTTTACTCATCTTATCATCCCCCCTTAGGTCTAAATCTAACACTTGAATGTTATTGGACATATTCCACATCTCTAAACTTGTCCTCATCTTCTTTTACGCTAGCACTTGGGAGAGGTTTATCTCATGGCTAATGAACTCTCTATAATTAGGTACTAAGACCTCTTTCTAAGGGGTTTCTCTTAACCTCTTCTTATTACATACCCTCTTGGTACATTTGTTTATGCTCGTACTACTCTTGTGACTTAGTCACACTTCGATGTCCTTATCTAAAGGTTAGGGTCTCTCGATTGCATCACTCATATATATTGCAACTAATTACCTCAATTTCTCACCTACTCTATGACAAGTCTTCTAGAGCAAATCTCATGACTCACGTCATCAACCTCATGTTACCATTTTTTGAATTTTGACACTCATCTCAAATTCAAGCTTAATGTTCATAACTAAACTCGAATATCAATATGATTGTTCGCCTACTATATCAACTCAAAAACATTCATCCACTAGGACCTTATGACAAATAGTCAATCGTCGCCTCTTGATTTTCATATCAAATTACTATTACATTTTCACTTCACAACTTAAGTACTACTTACTCATTTACTGGCCATTACCTCTCAAATAACTCTATTATCCTCTGAAAACCATGAGGTTCTCATTTCAAAATTCATAAGCTTAGATTAATCTATAACATTATGAATACTCTGGATCTTCTATATATATCACCACTTACACTTGATCATTACTAATGCGATGATACATCATCATAACCCCTTTACATTTAAGATATGTTCTAACTCATATTGACTTGCAACACTTACTCTACCTCTTATCCTGTACTCTTTACAACTTTTCCCTTCTTAGTCTACCACAACGGAAACTCTTCATTAACAACTTATTAGGTTCGTGACTCATATCTTGTCAAAACACTATCTCCCTTACTTAGATCACTAAACATATGCATATTTTCCAATAACTATGGATTTTTCACTAGTAATACTAATGGTCTCATAACTCATGCTACCCTTTTCGGATGAAAATCTTACTCAAGCTCTAAACATACTTCTTTAAAAGGATATCAGCTGAAACAAGGCTTAAAGGAAAGAGTACAACTCACTTTTAGCTCAAATGCACGATTCATATGAATATGGATGCATTCATATGAAACTGAACACTTAACTTACTATTGGACTTCTCTTAACCCCTCTAGAGCCTCATGATTTCCTCAAACTTTTGCTACGAACAATTTATCGACTAAGTTCTAGCTTTTCTATTCAACCACTTCTGATATGATGGGTAGTCGGATGAATATATAAAAAGCACAAGTATGAATAAATCTCTATGACATAGCTCTATTGCATGATTTAGAGTATGAAAGAAGGGAAAATTTTCTTAAATGCCTATAGTACCTTATTCATAGAAGTGGAGCCCTCACAACCATAAATGAGATCCTAATGACACGACTTCATAGATACCCTAGGACACTTAAACTCTATGCTCTGATACAAAGTTTATCACGCCCTGAGTCTACACCCTGGACGTGGCTGGCACTCGAAGACCATTTTTGATCCCCAAGAGAACCCTCATCCTGGCTGACTACAAGTAGAAGACTAACTTAAGATTGCAAAAGCTTAAAAAAGATTTAAATCACGGAACTCAATTACAATGCTTTAACTCAAATGAGAACTTTGAATAATCAAATTAATATATTTAACTCGCCATAAATAGGCAACTTTAAATAATACAGACTTCTTAACTAAACTAACTATCTATGAAGCCTCTAACTGATAAGATGGAAGTCGGGACAAGACCCATGACCTCCTAACTAAATAGAAAAGTAAATGAAATCCTATGAAAGCAAGGAGGTTCACCATATCTAATTTGAATCTCGGATGTATCAACGAAGCTCCTCTAGAAGACCCTAAATACCTGTGTATGCATCATGAGAAGATGCAAGCAAATTGGTTCAGTACGTCGAATTACGAGCGTGTAAGGGGAATTCGAAAGCATAACATAAGCTTGATAATTGATAAAAATGGAAACATACTTACCTCTTCTCAAAATTGAAACTCAAGGAATACTCAAGAATAATCAAACTACTCAACTTACTCAAGCCAGAGATTAAATACTGAACTCGAAGATATGATACTCGACTATGGATACTCAACTCAATATAAAGCAATAATACACATGTTATATATAAAGAGTTTTATAAAATAGTAAAAGAACTTAGTTCGTTAAAGAAAATACAATAACAAACTCAACTTTACTTATATAAGAAAGTAATATATTTTTTGTGGGAGATTCTCCAACCGACAACTATCACTATGAGTCTAAGTGGTGATACAACGTCTCGCCCACGCTACCAGAACTGTCATATACTTTGCCGTCGCATAGAACTCTTCAACTTAGTGGATCCACTAGCTTAACTTACGTGATCCTCTAAAAATTATGACCCGTAAATATCCATGATAACTACATGGTTTACATGGAGACTTGAGTTAATATGAGGTCTCATCCCCACATCGGTGCTCAATACTACTCCCAAAATATACTTTATCTCATGCTTTCAAAAATAACTTCCTTTCCTTTCTTAGAGAATAATGTTAATAACTTTTGTAACAATTGCATGTTTCAGAAAATGTATTTAAAATTAAATTTACCAGTAAAATCTTATATATATTTTGTGTAACATTTGACCGTTGCATGCTTAATAAATATAGTATATATATATATATATATATATATATATATATATATCGTAAGAAGTATTTAAAATTAAATTTATCAGTAAAATCTTACATATATTTTGTGTAACATTTGACGTTGCATGCTTAATAAATATAGCTAGCAAGCAACAAAAGATCAAGTAAAAATGAATATTAGTCAAGATGTTTAGTGTAAGCATCGAGTGTTCAGCGACACATTATATTTCTGGGGGGTCCTATTACCCCTCAATTTTTTTGCACCTTAATTATGTACTGATGCGGAAAAACACGTTGTCACGCGTTTGCTTTGATTTTGAAATTTATTCCAAATATATTTTACTTAAAATCAGTTAATT